>PITA01019376.1:0-37723 GCA_004023965.1 Spilogale gracilis | reverse complement strand
GGAGGGAAACGAAACAACAGAGATTTTGAACACAGAAACAAACTGAGGGACTTGGAGGGAGGGGGGTGGAGGGATGGGAGAGCCTGGTGGTGGGTACTGGGGACACCTAAAGCGTGGAGCACTGGGTGTGGGGAATGGGGAATGAATCTTGAAACACTGGAAAAAAAAATTTAGTAACAATAAAAAATAATAATAATAATAATAAAAAAAAAAAAGAAGGAACCTCTCTCAGCGGGGACTCCGGGACACTCCCTGGGCTCCAAGGAGGTATATGCATGACTTTTAGTTACTTACCATGACTCATTTTGAAATAATTTAAGTGTAGATTACCTTGCATTTTCAACATGGCAGGGAAATCCCTTCAGAGATATACAAGGCAACCAGACAGATTTGGGGAAGCAATTGATTTCTATTTAATTCTGCTGATTCTTCCCTTACCCTAGAAATTTCCTTCACTTTAGTAACACCAAAGCTCCTGGCTCTTTTCAATATCCTTTGAAGGGCAGTTCTTTTTATATGAGGGCTCTCAACACAAACCAATTTAATCAAAAGAGAACATGATGGCCCATGTAGGGTAGAATCTGCAGGGGTGGACTGAGCGAGCCTGCACGGACCCTTGAGAAGTGTTCCTTTTTCCTGGGCTCGTGGGCACTCACTCTTCAGCTCCCTTGCTCCTTCAGCTCTGCTTAAACTTGGGTGAGTGCCGATTTCAGCCAGAATGTTCCCGCCACATGGCACAGATGCCTACCCACAACTCCAGGCACACATCCTGTCAGAATCCCAAATGAAAAGAGGTGCTCTCTCCCGGTCAGTTCAGTAAGAACCCTGATTGGGTTCTCCGTGGATCTGGTAGGGCCTCTTCCTCCACCCAGCTTCTGCTTCTGTTCTCATTATTCTGCCTTCACTTCCTTTCTTGGTACCTACCATGCAAATTGCTGTTCCTTCCCTCTGACACTGCGCTTTCATCAGGCCAACTGAATTGCTTACTTATCCTTAGGATCTCAGCTAAAATGGCGTTTCATCAGTGTGAAGTCCCTTGATTTTTATAGGGACTGTGAGACTTTACCTGTGGCCTCAGGACCGGGTACTTACAGTTATGCTAGGCGAGCTCAATAAATGTGTGTCTAGGCCCAGAGTTATCTTTTTTTTTTTAAAGATTTTATTTATTTATCGGAGAGTGTACACATGAATGGATGGTGATGGGAGGCAGAGGCAGAGGGAGAAGCGGATTCTCTGCTGAGCAGGGAGCCCGATGAGGGGCTTGGGGCTCAATCCCTGGACCCCAAGATCATGACCTGAGCTGAAGGAAGATGCTTAACTGACTGAGGCACTGAGGAGTCCCTGGGCCCACAGTTACCTTAATAGTGTATAAACTGAAGATGAAGTGTGTCCTACCTATCCTGAGTAAGTAAGAAAGGCCCTGCAGGTAGAGGAGTGATATGCCTGGAACCCTAGAGCCAAATATGATTCCTTATTCTCTATCTTGCTGTATTGTACTCTCTACCTGTATTAAAACCTTATAGAGGGCGCCTGGGTGGCTCAGTGGGTTAGAGCCTCTGCCTTTGGCTCAGGCCATGATCTCAGGATCCTGGGATTGAGGCCCGCATCGGGCTCTCTGCTCGGCAGGGAGCCTGCTTCCTCCTCTCTGCCTACTTGTGATCTCTCTCTCTGTGAAATAAATAAAATCTTTAAAAAAAAAAAAAACCTTATAGAAGCATTGGTGAGGATGTAGAGAAAGGGGAACCTTCCTCTTGTACTATTGGTGGGAATGCAAATTGAAGCAGCCACTCTGGTAAATAGTGTGGAGGTTCCTCAAAAAGTTAAAACTAAGGGGCGCCTGGGTGGCTCAGTTGGTTAAGCGACTGCCTTCGGCTCAGGTCATGATCCCAGAGACCCAGGATCAAGCCCCACATCGGGCTCCCTGCTCAGCAGGAAGCCTGCTTCTCCCTCTCTCACTCCCCCTGCTTGTGTTCCCTCTCTGGCTGTGTTTCTCTCTGTCAAATAAATAAAACCTTTAAAAAAAAAAGTTAAAACTAAAACTACCTTACGATGCAGCAATCATGCTACTAGGTATTTTCTCAAACAATAAAAAAAGAAATACAAATTCAAAGGGGTCTGTGTACCCCAATGTTTATGGCAACATTATCTATAATAGCCAAATTATGGAAACAGCCCAAGTGTCCATCAATTGATGAATAGATAAAGATGTGATCTATATCCACAATGGGAGTATGAGCCCTAAAAAACGAATGAAATCTTGCCATTTGCAATGGCATGGACGGATCTAGAGAGTATTATGCTAAGAAAAATAAGATAGTCAGATGAAGACAAACACCATATGATTTCACTCATGTGGAATTTAAGAAACAAAACAAATGAGCAAAAGGGGAAAAGAGAGAGATGCAAACCAAGAAACAAACTCTGAACTATAGAGAACAAACTGATGATTACCAGAGGGGAGGAGGGTGGGGAGATGGGTGAAAGAGGTGACCAGGGGCGCCTGGGTGGCTCAGTCTGTTAAGCGACTGCTTTTGGCTCAGGTCATGATCCCTGAGCCTCGGAATTGAGCCCCACATCAGGCTTCCTGCTCGGGGGGAAGCCTGCTTCTCCTCTCACTCGCCCTGCTTGTGTTCCCTCTCTGGCTGTGTTTCTGTTAAATAAATAAAATCTTAAAAAAAAAAGAATACATTTACCATAAAAAAAAAAGAATACACTTACTGTGATGAGCACTGCGTAATGTAGAAAATTGTTGAATCACTACCCTGTATACCTGAAACCAACATTACACTGCATGTTAACTGAAACTTAAAAGAGAAAACCTTACATGAGTGTACCCTATGGAAACTTGTCTTAATGACAATCATTAATTATCCAAACTTGTGCGATAGTCACATATGGATTTTGTGGTTATTCTACTAAAATATGTGTCTGCTACCAAACTGGAAGTTCTATCAGGGTAGGGGCCAAGCATGATTTTTGCCCTTTATTTTCTCCTGACATGCCAGTCTGCCTCATACATGGCGAGGCAGGATCCAACCAGGGAAACAGAAGACACCCCGAGTTCTTACAGAAGGGAAGTTAATGCAAGGATTTGGTGAGGCGGCTGATAGGAGAGGCTGAGTGAGGCAGCCTGGCTATTAACAAGCCGGCTCCATCCCCAAGCTGGAGGGACAGGTGGAAGGCGTGGTGCTACTGGAGCCCAGCAGCCAGGTTCAGCTGGTGGAAGCTGGAACCACAGTGGGTGGTCAGGGGAGAGCTGGTGCCATGGGGAACTGGACACATCTGTCACCTGATAGCTGCCCAAGGCAAGGAGAGAATGGGAGAACTAGCCTGGCTTCTCCTTTCCTTCCTTTCTTCTCCCATCTTTTACCAGTGTCTGCCCTTGCCTAAATCCTGCTGGAAGCTAGGTGATGCAGAAACCTGGGTTCTGGGCGCCTGGGTGGCTCAGTGGGTTAAGCCTCTGCCTTCGGCTCAGGTCATGATCTCAGGGTCCTGGGATCCAGGCGTGCATCGGGCTCACTGCTCAGCGGGGAGCCTGCTTCCTCCTCTCTCTCTGCCTGCCTCTCTGCCCGCTTGTGATCTCTCCCTGTCAAATAAATAAATAAAATCATAAAAAAAAAAAAAGAAACCTGGGTTCCTCTCCAGGATACACCACATGGGGAAAGTAAGAAACAGTTCCTGTGCATCCTCCTTATCCGTGCTCAACAAATACGTGCCGAATGAATGAATCTGACCAAATTGTGCACAGAAAAAGTATTGCTGGTTGATTCGGAATCCTAGGGGTACCAGTCTTGAAAGGTCCAGATCGACAACAAAAATGCACATGTTTCAGAAAACAGAGATCCCTCGGTGGGGCAGACTCTGGAGAAACACAGTCATTCTGGCTGCTGCTACTTCCACGATAATTCTATCACTGACCAATCCTCCTTACAGCTGACAGTCTTCTCTCTTTAGCTGTGCAATATGTTGCTTTAGCTGGAATCCATTCAGACTTGTCAGGAATACTTTGTCTCTTGTTCATTGCATTCTTCCTGTCTTAATTTCATTATCTAATTTTTGTGAGAGAATATTTTTCTTAATTCCAACTTCTTTAATAGAGAAGCAACACATTGGAGCCTGCATATCCCAACAACAAAAAACATAATAATCTCCCAGGTTTAGAGAAATATATATATATTTCAAGCCATCTTATAAAAAAAAAGCCACCCAAACATGGAAATCAAATCACCTTTTATGTATTAGTTCTTCATATTCTTATTTACTGAAGATAAAAGGAAAAGACCATCATTATTAATCCTGAATAAAATGCACACACATATGCATCACATAATACTCAATTATTTATCTGGGATAAAAAAAATCTCCAGTGAGTTCCAGGATATTAATGGAATATTCCATTCTTCGTTATTGCCCAGATAAAATTCATGATGTAGTAACAATTACCTAAGGACCTAAGAATGTTAACATGAGCTTATCTGATGTACACAAATGTGTCATCTGCCTTCATTTATAAATTCCCCCCAGGATCCATTGTTAAAGAAACACAAATCCAGGAAAAAATATACACGTTGTACAAATAGTTAGAAAATAATAACACAGCTCATGTGACTATTTACTACCCATTTATAGCTGTGGGTAGAAGGCATCTCAATTCTCCCCTTCCTCTTTTGTCCTAACACTTCCTCCAAAACAGGCTCAGTGGTTCTCTTGGGCACCTTCATGCCTACATAGGGAATCTGCTAAATTGTGAATTCAATGAAAATTGCTAAACCAACCACACTGGGGGGCGATTCATTTGTACCAATCAGACACGACCTCTTCTTGAGCATGGGGTCTGAATGCATCTGTCTGCCTCTCACAGTCATAATTTTCAGTGGTTGATGATGCTCAATGCAAGCTTGAAGAAACAGAAATGACTTTCTCCTTTTATGTAGCCGCAAATTGTCTCAGTGCTATTCTTGTTCATTCTGTATCCTTAAGAATGATTTAGACATGCTTGCAAGTTTGTAAAAGTTAATTTCTTTTTAAAAGAGAACGTCGTATACAAAATGAACCCTAAGAAACCACCGTCAGAAACTTGACACCTAAACTTCGCACCCATAAATATGCCATTTATAGCAGATGCTGCCAAATCCCCCGTACCAGTTGGCATGCACATTGCCCCATGGCCGTGGCTGCTGAAGAGCTCCCGCCTGCTCTGGAGGATTGCCATTGGCTGATGGGAGACACCTTGCCTTTGTAAGGTTTCTGTCCCCACAGGTGGCTGAGTACTGAGGCCGAATACAACCAGCCTCCTTCTCTCAGGGCAGTGCGAGAGCCCTAGGGGACAGGCCATCCCCCATAGCTCCCCAAGGTGTCAGGCTGAATCTAACTCTCTCTTTCTTAGGTCCTCCCCCTGTTTTATCCCGCATCCATCATGCCCTGAAAGGTCTCTTCTAGGAGCATTCCTGCAATAAAGCATTTACATAAGAGTTTCCATCTCAAGATCTATTTCTAGGGAGCTCAACTAAAACTCTTTTAACAATCTATTCTAGCAGAAGTTGGGTCAGGCTCTAGAAACCAAAGAAAGTTAACATTTGGACCACTAGAATTGGTATGGCTGGAATTAAGTGACTATATTCATAGCAGAGAGGTAATGTTCATCTTTCTCTGATTATCAGAAACTAGATAAAGAAAATACCTCTGTGTTTATATCACTTCAACTGACAGTCCAAAAGTGATTCTGCTTCAACAAAAATTGAACTCTTCTGATTGTCCAGGTCTGGATCTTCTTTTGGTTTACCTTGCCTCTAGAGACTGGAGGAAGGTTAAAAGCATGTCACTTACGGAGTACTGACTGGTTAGACACAAAACTAGAAACTTTACAGATATAATTCCATTTTATTCTCACATCAGGTTATTGGGGGTCAGATTATTATCCCTGCTTCATAGAAGATGACATTGAGATTCAAGACCATTTGTAATTTGATCCATGGGCAGGCAGCTAGTAAGTGGCAGAGTGAGGACTCAAACCCACATCTGTTGAATACAAAAGCCTCATTCCTTTTTTTTTTTTAAATTAACTCATAATGTATTATTGGTCTTAGAGGTACAGGTCTGTGATTTATCAGTCTAATATAATACCCAGTGCTCATTACATCATGTGCCCTCCTTACTGCCCATCACCCATTTACCCCACCTCCCACCCCTCTCCCCTCCAGCAGCCCTCAGTTTGTTTCCTATGATTAAGAATCTTATGGTTTGTCTTCCTCTCTGATTTTGTCTTATTTTTCCCTCTCTTTACCTATGATCCTCTGTTTTGTTCCTTTAATTCCACATGTCACTGAGATCATATAATTGTCTTTCTCTGATTGACTTATTTCGCTTAGCAGATACTCTCTGGTTCCATCCACGTCTTTGAAAATGGCAAGATTTCATTTTTTGATGACTGAGTATTCTCTATTTTATGTCTATTTACAGACCCCATCTCCTTTATCCATTCATCTATTGATGGACATCTGGGCTCTTTCTATAGTTCGGGCATTGTGGATATGGCTGCTATAAACATTGAGGTGCAGGTGACCTTTCAGATCACTACATTTGTATCAAAAGTCATATTCTTAACCATTTTACATAGTGTCAATTTAAAGATAGGACATGCATGGAAGAGAGTATTTCCTTTTTTTATTTGGGAGTATTTCCTTTTATTTTATTTACCTTATAAATAATTTTCTTTTTTAATAATGATTTATTTTATTTTTTCCGTGTTCCAAGATTCATTGTTTATGCCCTACACCCAGTGCTCCATGCAATACGTGCCCTTTTCAACTTAAGCATCTACATATCCATTTCTGCAGCACTGTCGGTGTCCCTTTTCCCATAATGCACCCACTGCAAGCTCCTGCATGTTTTCCACCCAAACTCAATTCATTGAATTGCCTTTGAGCACTGGAGTAGCCTTACCAGTTACCTTCCCTAGGCTGTAGTTACTCACCGATGCAGGAATCCAAAGGCACAGTACTTTTTGCCTGCTCTTGATGGCTCTCTTAACAAAACTGGGGCTCACCCTTATTTAGTTTCATCACTTCTCTGTCCTGTTCACTCCCACCCCTTGCACCCCCGGAACTCTCCAGTAGTCTCCCTGGGAGTATTTTCTCAATGAATCACCTGCTCCTGAATTCCTGGTTCAGTGCCTCCTTCTGAAAAAAATCATAACTAAGTCAACATATGTAAAGGAATAAAACAGACAAATACTAATAAAATCACTTTGGCATTCTAGACTTTTGGATGAACTTGTTTTTTCAAAGAAATACATGCTCATTGTTAAAAAGAAGGATAGTAAATATAAATTAAGACAATAAAGGTCAATTCAAAATTCTAAAACCCGGAAAAATTACTATTTCAGTATTGCATATTTATACATCTGAAATTGCTACACATAGCATTTATACTTTAAAAAAAATTTACTTATTTATTTTGGAGAGAGAGAGAGAGCACAAGTGAGGGCAAAGCCAAAAGGAGAGGGAGAGAGACAAGCAGACTCCATACTGAGTGCAGAGTCCAACTTGGGGCTCCATCCCAGGACCCCAAGCTCATGACCTGAGCCAAAGTCAGATGCCTACCAGGCACCCCATGGTTTTTTTTAAAAAATGTCTTTGACATGGCTATCTTTTTATGCCAATAAAATGTCCTCTATAATATATTTTTTAAACTTATATGGTGTTCAGTACTATAATTTTTGGGAATGGGACCGAGCCCTCAGGTTTTGCTGCTGGTCCATGGACCACTCTTTGATTAGTAGTGACAGCTTTCTAGGGCCATCAGAGAACTCTGGCTTTGGTCTGTTTTGGTTTAATGTTTAACTTGAAATAAACTTAGTCATTTGAATGTTCCCTCACACAATTCCCATTCAAACATGTTGATGATTCATTCAAATGAATATTAACATATATGGGGAAAGAGAATTAATAGGGCTTGATGCTAATACTTACTCTCAGTGTACAATTGCAAATGGCGGAAGGCGATCACAGAACACCACTGTAGATGGAGCCAGCACTGAGGAAGTATTATATTCACTAGGGTGACAGCAGGAAGTTAGACCATTTATAGACTGGAGCTTTCCTTTTTCCTGAATAAAACTATGGGTAAGGCATTTACCACCATATTCAAGAGATAAATGACCTCTAAATATTTGAGGAAACAACATGTCTTGTTCTCAGAAGCCATGATGAAGAGGCTTCCACTGGCCAAACCAGGGAATATTCAAACTTTGAATATCAAAGTCTTCATAGTAAAGGATTATAACTCATTAAATAAAAAAGAAATGCATGGGTCCATACTTATTTAAATACATAGAGTAATGGAGAAGAAGAAATAGTTCTGTCCCAAAGCAGAAAGCCAACTAAGAAATTCAGAAAGAATGATGAACTTAGAAAATCATCTTATGACAGCCATCACTATAATAATCATTTCTGGCAAAAATCATAGATGTTAATGTTAGTAGGTGAAGATAAGGGAGTAACAGGAAATCTTTATAGTTTCCTAGGTCCTATTCATAAGATAATAAGTACAAAGGGAAAAATAATAGCTTTACGGTAGAGAAATACCACTTTACCAAATGGATACCACTTTAACCAAGAGATTAAAAATTCACAAAGTTTACATCACATATCAACATCACATGCCTCCCAATATGATGTATTGAGAAGGGCGTAAGATCACATTGTGGTATTCCTGCTTAAAATATATCACCTGAGGAAACATAAGACATCAGAATTAAAGAACTTTTACAAAATAACTGGCATGCATTCTTCTAATGTCATCTATATCAATGTTATAAAAAAAACACACACACAAAGATTCAGGAGATGTTTAAAGTTAAAAAGAGATGGGCCACTAATGCAGGCCATGATTTGGGATTTTCTTTTGCTATGATTATAGGATATTATTGGGACAAAGAGTAAAATCTGAACAAGGTTTGTGGACTAGTTAATTCAAATATTAATTTCCTAATTTCCTAATTTTGACAGCTGTAATATGGTTCTGTAACAGAATGTCTTTGTTTTTTTAGGAATATGTACTGAAGTTTTTAAGGTAAGGGACATCATGTCTTTCACTGACACTCCAATAGTTCAGAAAAAAATTACACACACATGTATATGGAGAGAGAAAGAAAGAAAGAAGCCATGTGGTTAACATGTAGGTAACGTGGGCAAAGAATATACAGGAATTCTTTATAAAATTCCTGCAATTTTTTTTTGTTCATTGAACATTAACTTAAAACTTTAAAATGATTTAAAATAAACATATATTCACAAAACTCATCAAACAAATTTAGTTCTCCAGGCTCCGTAATATACAACTTGGAAGGAACTCCAGCTCAGCCTGCCTCAGGGGAAAATGGGACTTGTGAGCTACTCACTCATTCAGCCAGCCTCCTCCTCACTCACAAGCTCCATTAAAGCCTCTTCCACAGGTGGAAAGTGAGGGAGGGGATAAAGCAAAGGGCTTTTGTCATATATGGCTCTCAGTGTTGTAATTTGGGGTCAGTGCCCTTTGCTAAGGCGATCCTGAAGTGAACTCTTTGTGTCAGTGGGGCTTTCGTGGACCTTTTTTGGAGCTCCTGCCCAGCACTCACTGCATTTCCTGGTGTGGGTGAGGCTTCCCCTCGTTTTTTACTCAGTAGTCGACCTCCAGCAATGGTCAGTGTTACGTCTCAGTCTGGCTGGGTTATAGGACCCAGTTACTCCGTCAAACACTAAGTGTATGTGTTGCAGTGAAGGAGCTGTGTAGATGCAATTAACATCTACACTTAGTTGATTTTATATAAAGATTATCCTTCATAGTCTGGGGGGGGCCTGATCCTCTCAGTTGAAAGGCCTTTAGAGCAGAACTGAAGTTTCCCTGAGGAAGAAAAGATTCCACTTGTGAACTGCAGGGACAGCTCTCCCTTAAGAGTTTCCAGCATGGCCTTCCTGATGGCCCGCTCTGCCGGTCCCACAGTCATGTAAGTCAATTCCTTGCAGTAAATCCCTTTATCTATTTATCTATCTGTCTATCTATCACCTATCTATCTATTTATTTTTCTATATCATCTATCACCTCTTTCTATCTTTCTATCATCTATCTATCACTTATCTATCTATCATCTATCTATCATCTATCATCTATCTAGCTATCCTCTATCATCTATCTATCCTCTATCACCTATCTATACGAATGGTTCTATTTCTCTGGTAGAATCCTGATATATCTCTTTTCCAAGTATCAGGCCCCTTTCCTAAATCCCAATGGACAATTGTAAGGTTTTTTGGTGGGTCTTTTAAATTTCCCCCTTCTCCTTCCCCTCTCCCCCCACCAATACACTTGCCTTAAGAAAAAGTCATGTATGATATCTGGTCCTTATCATATATACTTTTTTTTGGCATCCGGAAATTTAGCTCAAAGGTTCAGCTACTGTATAAATATCACTTGAACTTAATTTCTTAATTTCACAAGACCCTGGGGTCACATCCTCCTTGCTGGTGAAATGTTTATTTTAGAGTAAACAGAAGATAAGGGAATGTGCTTTTAAAAGTTTTGCTGGAGGGGAGGTCTGGTCAGAATCATAACTAGTACTGTAGCTGTTATCTTAGTTTGGGTCCTTCCAGAAGTGACCTTGAGACAAGGGTTTGGCTATATGTATTTCAGAGGTAATTTTGATAAAGGCCTGCAGGCATAGGAGAAATGTGGGAGGACAGAGAAGGGAAGGTAGCCAGTGAAGGGTGTCTTATCAAATTACCACTGTAGGCAATGTGATCTTAACCTCTTGGAGGAACTTTAGCAATCAGTAGGAATGCACACTTCCAAACCATCCAACCAGAGTGGTGAGGAAGCTGGGGTGTTAATACATCCTATCTGTTCAGACCCTGGTTGAGAGCTGCTTCCACGAGGTTCTCATTCTCATGTCTCATGTACTTGAGC
This sequence comes from Spilogale gracilis, assembly GCA_004023965.1. Lineage (NCBI taxonomy): Eukaryota > Metazoa > Chordata > Mammalia > Carnivora > Mephitidae > Spilogale > Spilogale gracilis. Next base: position 26,782 of record PITA01019376.1, on the reverse strand, counting down.
CCTACTGTATGAGTCTAAGTGTCAGAGGCAGACTTCCAGCATCTGGATGTCAAGCCTGCTTCAATTCGGAAGCAGAGGAGAAAGGAGTGGATTGCTGACAGCATCTGCTAGAGGTACTAAAATTTATCTGACCCAAGATATTAGACACATACCAGTATCTAATACCTATGATGGTGTGTAAGAAATAAACTCCTTCCTCAACCAATTAAAACTATTTCCCTTCCCTATTAAATTGTTTTCATCAATTTCCACTAGAATTATATCTTTAGCAAACATAATGATGTACATCTTGTAAATTTTTTAACAATAATGTTATGTTTATCACCAAAATGCCATTTATTCCACTCATCCTTAAAGATTAGGGAGTTTATCCAGAATATGTGATTCATTGCAAAATAAAACACATACTTTCTAGATAGCTCAGAATATTTATAGTTGTCAGAGAAAAAAACAAATATTTGGTTACAAAGTCTTAGTCTGCAGATTGCTTTAACTTTGAAGGAAATACCAACTTTCTCCAAAGTAGAGGCCCAGGGCCTGGAAATGTTGACCCCAAGAATCAACTGCTGTGATTTAAATCTTGAGGGTGGCTTCCAAGGCTTTAGCTTTTTCTGTGATGTTCTTCTGGAAGGGCATCATGAAGTCCTCAAAGTCCACTTCATAAGTGAACCTCTCTCGCCGCAGCTCCCTTTTTCTGATCAGCTCTGCTGTTGTGGCTTCAGGACTCCAGATCTTAAATAAATCACCACATTCAGAGTTGGCATGAGTAGGAAAGCCAGCAAACATGGCAGTATGCAGACAATGCCCAGTATCGTTCATTTAAAACTATCAAATTTGGGCACCTGGGTGGCTCAGTTGGTTGGGCGACTGCCTTCGGCTCAGGTCATGATCCCGGAGACCCGGGATCGAGTCCCACGTCGGGCTCCCTGCTCGGCGGGAAGCCTGCTTCTCCCTCTCCCCCTCTCCCTGCTTGTGTTCTCTCTCTGGCTGTGTTTATTTCTGTCAAATAAATAAAATCTTAAAAAAAAAAGAAAAAAAAACTATCAAATTTACTTCTAAATTTATTTGAACTTTTATGTTTTCCTCTTACATGATATTAGTGGTTACATGGGCCTCGCTATTTCTGATGGTGACTGTTTGGACAACAGGAATGCTTTTCCGTGACTGCTGATGATCCTCTATTGTTTGTTTTTAGGATGTCAAAACAGGGAAGTGATGGGAGTTAGAAGATCATTGGCGTCTGCTACCTTTATGTCTTATAGGGAAGTCCTGAGAAAATCATTTTCATAGTAGAAAGAAGAGGAGGCTGGTGGTCTCTTGTTCAGCATGGTTTGATGGGCATTGGCAAGACCCCTTTTGTACTGCAAAAATGTCTCCACCTCTTTTAATTGTGGATGTGTTAGGTAACTACTGGATAAATCCAGTGTTGCTTAGCATGAAACTCCCAAGTGATATGGTAGTAAGTATACAAAGAGGAAAGTTAGTGTCTGAGAAGCACCAAGAAAATGTACCTATAGCATTTGGTGACCAAATGGCTATAGGGAATGGCGTTAACCAAAAAATAGTTTTTCAAGGAGAATTAAAATGTAAATATAGAAATAGTAACAGAGGAAACTAGATATTGGAAGCTAAACAAGTTGGATTTACTGAGTCAAAGCAATAGGACCTGGCAAAAAGACACCTTCAAATTATAATCATGAAAGATAATCTTTGGATATTTGTTTGGGTGCTCTGCATAAAAAGTATTTAGAAAATGATATTATGAGTTTATACCATGTTTTTTTTTTTATTTTAAAGATTTTATTTATTTGACAGAGAGAAACACAGTCAGAGAGGGAACACAAGCAAGAGGAGTGAGAGAGGGAGAAGCAGGCCTCCTGCCGAACAGGGAACCCGATGTGGGACTCGATTCTGGGTCTCCAGGATCATGACCTGAGCCGAAGGCAGTCACCCAACCAACTGAGCCACCCAGGCGCCCCGAGTTTACACCATGTTATGAAGGTCTTTCCAAAGTACTTACCCTCTGTGGAATAAATGTGATATCCACTTTCTTGGTATAGCCACTGGTAATCAATGAATTGAGATAAACTACATTATCCTTATGCATTTTCTTTCCCTCTGATACGGTTGGTATGGCATAAATAGATAAAAGTGATTCCTGGAAATGAGACAAAAGAAAAAGGAACACTATCAATTGCAAAAACCTACATATACTTCCTAGTATTATTTGCTGTTCTATATCTTACTCTGAAGCCAAGAAAATATAAAAATGTTACCATAAAAATTATAATTTGAAATGAAATAGATCATTATTATTATAACTTTGGATAGGGAAAGATAACTGGCTTGCCTTGTTTAACTCTACTTAATTAGTAGTATCAGAGACAGATCATACAATCTTCAAAATATCTATCCTTGATCTATCGCCATTGATTAATTAGAAGAATTAAATTATCCTACTACGATGATAATGATGTATATAGTAGAAGCTTAGCCAACTGGTCTCCCTTCACCTCTGGCCTCCCTTACTCTTGTCTTCCATGTTTATTACCCTCTATTGTTTATTGTCCCTCATATGTGTCACAATACTTTCACCCTCTCCACTTCTTTCCACCTATGTTTCTCCAACCCTTTCCAATTTGATAACATTAGAGCTTTTCCTTTTTGAATTTCATCCCTATCTTATGTCTGCCAAGAATCAGGGATCCTCTTGCTTCCCTAAAAGAAGCTTCTAGCCTAGAAATACACTTGGGCTTCCCTACTAATGACAAAGTCTTGCTCTCTCCGTAATCTGCCTGACCAGAACCCTCAACCTTTTGCTGGTAATTTAGAGGCACCCACATCATTCCAGATTACCAGGAACAATCACTTTGGCACCTTTAAAACTTTCTGGAGTCATTCTGTGACACATCCAAGTCACAAGTGGCTTGATATCCCCAAGGTTCAGTGGTAAGCATTAAAATTCCTTAGAAGGAGGTAAGATGGGAAATGAAAGATTATGAGACCAAAATGAAGGCAAATCATGCTTTGCTTATCCTCCTTATTTGAGCCATCTGATAAAATCTGTATGACTTAGAACCAGATATACATGTATCCAACCCCTGTTCTTTTTTCAACATTCTAATTACATTTGGCTGAGTCAACTTGATTTTTACATGGATTCTATCTGCAATGAATACATTTTAGACTTTTCAGTAATAGGAATTTCTTTGCTAGGTATTTTTATTTCGATATTGCTTAATAGTGCTGAAAATATGGCTTGCATATTATTTTGCCCATGCTGTGCAACAATATGTAAATAGTGACGCTGCCCTACCCCGAACAAGTTTTTAAGTTCCAATTACTAATGGGTAGTCAATCACTTTTCTTACCTCCTCTTTCTTAACTTCAGGGCCTTCAGTCTTTGTTTTAGGAGGGGGTTTGCCTTTCAGTTTTTGATTTTCTGTTGGTTTTGGCAAGTTATCCAGCTTTTCTTGAATCAAACTAATTATTCTATAATCAGCATATGCCTTTGCAATATCCATGGCAGTATGTCCTGCTCAAGACATAAATTCAAAGTTGCAATAAACAGACTGATAAGAAACCACGCATGAAACCCTCAGCACGTCACGCCTCGGGCATGTGGCAGTAAGGGTGATTGCTACAGCCAACGGTTATGTGTAAGGTCATAGAGCAAAATTGATACCCTCTAGGGTGGACCCAGCTCTGAAATCCCATAATTTAAAGTGCCATTTACTGGCAACACATTGTTTTCTTGTTAGTTTTTCTGAGCGTGTTTCTTAAAAAGTGGATAGGAAATATTGGTAGAATATTTGCTTGATGGTTCTCTTCCCACCTTGCACACATTTCCTTTCGTGTGACAATTTGACATGATCCTTCCCTTTCCCTGCTATAAGGAGCGGTATATTCAAAAAGGCCTGGGGAAGCTGGTGTCACAGTGCACTATGCAGATGGCTGGGTATTTGGACTCCTGTAATATCCTCAGGCAGGCTGAAACAATACTGCCAGTGACCCAGGGGAAGCCAGAAGCAGCCAGAAAGGTTAATGCTCTCCCGGATCAAAAGGAAGCAACGGGCTCCACTGTAAGAAAATGACAGCTCCAAGCAATGAGGTTAAACATTTACTCAAATGCTTATTTTTCAGGTTGTATATTTATGACCTAAGACTCCTAGAGAGAGTCTCAAACTAAGGAATCATTTTTTTCTGCTTCAGAAAGATTCTAAATTTTATAGCCTTTAAAATCATTCCACTTCCTAGGGACTTAATAGTTATGACAGTGTGATAACCCAAGGTTTAGTCTGAAAACTGGAACAAGCCAGCCAAGCAATGCTTCCTGGGCCACAGTTGGATAACTAAGAAATTACGAGTGGGCATTTAGAAGTTTTTGGATGTATTTGATAGAATTTTCCATCACTTTAATCTAGTAATTAAAAAAAAAAAAACAACCTTGTATTTTATTTCCCCATTTCATTTCTAGTAAATCACTTTTTACTGTATTTACAAGAATACCCATCCAGGACAGATCGCAAACATAAAGAACTGGTCCTTTCACAACAGTGATTTGAGAGGCACTGTGTATAGAACCAACTTCCAGAATATTCAGCTTAGGTTTGCGGTCGCGGTAGCAACTCGCAGGGGAAATGGGGTCTTACAAGAAGAGAATCAGAAGGGGTTTGGAATCTAACATAAATTCTCCTCTTCTGACCCTAACCGTCGATCATGTGCACACTCACCTTTTCTATTTTCCAACTGGAATTTGGCGCCGATATCCAGGAGGTACTTTACAGTATCCAATCGGCAGCTCTCAATGGCTCTAGTCAAAGGAGTGGAGTTGTTGATTGAGACTGCGTCTATCATCGCTCCAGCTTTAACAAGAAGCTCAACGATGTCTTGCTGGCCTGCGTGGCATGCAAAATGCAGTGGCGTCCACAGGAAATTATCTGTTGCATTAACATTAGCCCTATAAAATACGATAGATGCACAAGCTAAAAATGTAAGTTATTCCAAACACCAGAGGCTGGAAATGCAAAACAAGATTTCCTACTAGCGTTATCAAGTTGTTCAACTGTGACCCGGCGAAGCTCTGAGTGAAGTTAAACCCTGTGCCCTAATTTTTCTTGACTCGTGTTCTGCATTATCCAACAGTCTTAATTTTCTTTGCATATATATGTACATTTTGTTTAGTTTTAAAAGGCACTTAGATACCAGGGGTTACACTTTTTGCAAAGGTTAAAATTAAAGAAAATTATATAACTGGATCCAATGAAGGTAAAAGCTGATAGGAAATAAAAAAGTCTTATTATTTCATTTTGTATCTACTTTCTTTGCATGTTATAGATTTTTTTTTTGCATGTTATAGATTTTTAAATGCACTTTCAGGGGCTCCTGGGTGGTTCAGTCTGCCTTGGGCTCAGGTCATGATCCCCAAGTCCTGGGGTCAAGCCCTGCATCGGGCTCCCTGCCGGGTGGGAAACCTGCTTCTCCCTCTCTCACTCCCCCTGCTTGTGTTCCCTCTCTCGCTGTGTTTCTTCCTGTCAAATAAATAAATAAAATCTTTTTTAAAAATGTGCTTTCATTATTAAAATTATAAGCATGAAAATATATTATTTTAAATATTAGTGCTTTTTAAAATTTCACTGTCCAAAAGTTTAAATTCTCATTAATTTATACTCCCTCTTGAGAATATACAAATCTGAATGCTTCTTTGACCTCAACCATTAGAGTAATAATAATAATACCCTTTTATCAAATATAAAGGGCTTTACATATTTTAACTCATTTAATCTTCAAAAAATCTGCAAGCTGAGTCCTATTAGAGCCCAATTATAGACGTGAGAAAAGTGAGACACAAAAAAGAAACTTATGCCAGGTTATTCAGCTACGGTAAAAGGAAGAAATAAACCTGAGTAGTTGCTTTAGAAGTTCAATAAAAATGTCATGCTTCGATATTTTAAAGATATTTATAAATGAATCAAGGAAAAGACTGCTGCTTCTGGAGGAGGGAATGAGACAAGTCCTTAGTCACCATGACCACTGTCCCGCTTGTTTGAATTTGTTAGGATCCCCACACACAGAAGAGTGATTAAAAAGCAACACATAAAATGAATAAGTTCTAGAGATCTTATGCAATATTGTGATTCTCGTTAATACTGTACTGTACATGCATAATCTGTTAAGAGAGTAGATCATGTTATCTGTTCCTACCACAATAAAAAAAAAAAAAATCTTTTGTTGGGCTCCCTGCTCAGCAGGAAGTCTGCTTCTCCCTCTACCCTTCTCCCTTGCTCAAGATCTCTTTCTCTCTCAAATAAATAAAATCTTTAAAACAGTTGTTTAAAAAAACTCTTTTGTTAATTTAAAATAAAATAAAAAAGCGACTCCACGCCATGTAGGTAAATCTCTAGGTAAAGCAACTTTGTTCCTGGTTGTTACTGGCAAACCCTGTTTGTGTACACACATTCCCAGGTTCCCATTCGCCCACTTTCCCATACAAGATCTATCTGTAATCTTGATGTCAGGAGTGAAGCGCTTTTTTTGTCCTAAAATTCTGGAGTTCAATGTGAACTCAATCACGAAAACATACCCTTTTTCAAGAAGAAACTTGACGGCATCTATGTTTCCAGTGGCACACGCAGTCATTAGTGGTGTTTTGTAATAATTATCCTTCATATCCACAGGTATTCCTGCTTCAAATGCCTTTTTCAGAGAAGCCAGGTCTCCTGCCTTAGTGATGAAGTTAATATTTGAAAATACCTTTGGTGGGTCATCAATGTACCAAGCAGAGTCATCCTGAATGGGATGTTCCGGTGGCCGGTCTCGGTTAAACCGACTGCTGTCTGTTATATTCTTATAGGTTTCGATCATGTAATAGGGAGGCCCGCCATCACTCCGGTGGGGAAACACGTTCTCAGGAATGATGCAGATAGGGAGGGGTAAGACAAACTTGCCTTTCTTTGGCTTTTTGGCCATCCCTTTTTTCTTTTTCTTAGGGCCGTAGGATCCCAAGACGTAAGACTTACTCAAGTACCTGGTTCCTTTAAAGAAATCATTAATGTTGACCCCAGCTCCCCGCAATTTTTCATGATATTGAGCTATGGCAGCCAGCTGTTCTGAGGTCACATATTCTTGCCTCTCCTCCAACGTCAACACGAAGTCTTCCTTGCTGACTGTCCCGTCGCCTCTGTCCACAAACGAAAATGCTTCCCGAAGGAAAGTCTCATGTTCTAGTGACCAGTCGTGAAGTCTCAGGGCCCAGAGTGGATTTGGATTTTTGGCTCCTGGCCTCATCAGTTTTTTAGCAGTTCGCTCTGCCCTCCATATTTCTTTGCTTGCTGCTTTGAAGCCGCCTTCCTTGGCCACGGTCCTGGGTGTTTTATGATCCAAGTTCTTCCATTTCAGGTCACATCCTAAAACACGAAGCATCATTATTATGAAATGGTGCTTAGCTGTCTGCCTTCTCTGCAATGACATTTATGCAACCATTACCTTAAGTTTGAACTGCTGGTCAGAAGTTTACCCCTAAATTATTTGTATAGAGTGTTGAGGACATTTAGCTATTACAATTATAAAATTAAACTGTGATATTTTTTTTTCCTATGAGCTTCACTTTGGTGAATTCTGAAGGAAATAAGTTTCTAATTTACATTCTCTGCCCCCCCGCAAAGGATTAAGACATGAATCCCTAGAGATCCTTCAAACAAATTTGGGATACTCACTAAGTAGACTTCCTGCCCAACAGGAAAAGAATAAGGGTGGTATTTAAATTTAGAAAGAAGCTGGGTTCAGACAACTTATGGGGCCCTTAGGAACTCAGAATGCTGAACGCCTGCTTCTGTTTGAATGATTATGACTGCAAAGCTGTGTACCATGTTTAACTATATTTATCTGTATTCCCCATGCAATCAATGTAATTTATATCGATCTGCTGTTCTGTGATGATAGGTCATGTGAACAACCTGATGGGGGACAAAGTCATTTGTTCATCAAATCTGAAAGGATTCCAGTATTATGCTTGTGAAATTAGGCATTAAAATTCATTTCCCTTCTTGGACCCTTCCTTAAAATGATGACACCAACATAATATGTAAGTATTCCTGAAACAAACTTCTCTGAATGCACTGGGGAGTCTACTTAGTGTCACTAGGAAGGCTGTGCTGTCTCTAAGTGTCTTGAGACATTAAAAATCCATTATGTTTATAAATAAGTCAGACGATGAAAAAGCTCTTTCTAGTGTTTTGAATGTAGAAGAAAGCTCTTCTCTTGCTTTGTCAACATCACATAATCAAAAAGATTGCTACTCAATCAGAATGTCCAGCAAGCAAAATACATAGGCAGCAGCATGTTCCTCCAATACTTTATAGTTTTATTCCCCCTCAAAGAGAAAATGAGTCACCAGTGCTTTTTAATACTTCCTTTGGCATTGTCAAAACTTAAAATTTTATACTAAGACTGATAATTTTACTAGTGGTAGAAGAACTCCAAAAAAGTATTATGACAATGAGGTTTCTAAATATTGAACAGTTTTAAGAACAATGACTTATTGAGAAGGGGACCTGGTTAGTATAATTCCATAGCAACTTTGAGAATGCTGTTTTTACTTAGCTTTTTTTTTGCTTATTCAAGGTGTTTATCTACCATCGGCCAACCCACTCTTTCTATACTCACCCATAAGGATCAAAGGAATTTAAGGTGGTTGTATCTTGCCTCCTTCTGCTCTCAGTTTCCTCCTAGTTAGAACCCTTTATGTGACGAAAAGACCCCAACATCCCAGCTTAAGGGTCTGAAGGCCTTTTTCTTCTCCTTTTGCCTTGGGACTTTTGGTCTCCTCCTTTATAATTAGTAAAAGCAAAGAGCCATTCATTCCCTTTGTGATGTATAATCTATGGTCCAAGGAACTCAGCTTACAGCTGGTATGGCCACAGAACACCAGCCCCCAAAGGGCCTAGAGAATGATCAGCTTCATGCGGGGCTTCCCTAGAACTCCAAACCCCCAGCTTCTGCCCTTGTGTTGGGTGCTCCCAAGGCTTACAGGGACTTGTAAATTGCTCCAGCAACAGGACCAGGGGCAAAGGAGGGGAACATTGAAGAAGAGAGTGTAATGTGACAAAAGAATCCAGGCTTCACATTTAAGCATAGAAGACACTAAACCGGGACGCCTGGGTGGCTCAGTTGGTTAAGCGACTGCCTTCGGCTCAGGTCATGATCCTGGAGACCGGATCGAGTCCTACATCCAGCTCCCTGCTCAGCGGGAAGCCTGCTTCTCCCTCTCTCACTCCCCCTGCTTGTGTTCCCTCTCTGGCTGTGTTTCTCTCTGTCAAATAAATAAAATCTTAAAAAAAAATTAAAAAAAAAAGAAGACACTAAACCCAGGGAGTTGACTCAGAAATGAGCATTTTGTGGCTAATGCATTGTTTGTTGCTGCTCTGATTGCCTCAGATCCAAGACTAAAGCTGGGCATTTAACTGGTTATGCTTCCACTATGGAACTTGGTCCCCTGCCTAGGATCCAGTGAAGTGGCTATACTTCCAAACATGCTGCAGAATTTAGAATACTTTCAGACCCTCGTTTTAGAGACACGATCTAGTCTCATGACTCTGCCAAGAGGGTAATACTTTTCTGCATCATTGAGCAAAGCCTTTGGCATTGGCTCAAGCTCTGGCCAAATGTGCTTTTTGTGACTTTCTCCCAGGAGCACAAAAATGACAGAGTAGATGTCTGGTGATGTGTGTCCCAATGACAAAGCGGTCAACATCTTAGAGTTGTAGAAGCTTGTCTTAATCTGAGAAGATCTATAGTTTTTTAGAAATATACAGTGTTAAAAATGTCAGAATAAATTGCTGATAGTGACAGATCTGAAAACAAGACTGATGAGATACTTTATGGGGGCAAAAGTTGCATTTTATATATTTTCCTTTATTTGTTAGGTGTTTATTATTTGGGGGGATAGGGGAAGAATGCAAGCTTGTATAAATTCATACAAAGTAGAAGTGAATCAGTTATTATACTATTAGTTATGCAAGCACATTAATATTATTTATATTAGTGGATATAATACAAGATCTCTAGTCACAGAGACCTCTAAAATTCTCTGTTCTAGTCTAAAGTTGTAGAATAGATTCTAAGTTTTTGCCTATTTCTCAAACTGGAAAAAAAAAAGGAAAAAAATACTACCATAAAGTTCAGCAGAATGCAGTTCCACTTCTAATGAAGAGTTAGAAACTTTTTTTAAATAAAGATTTTATTTGCGAGAGAGACAGAGAGCAAGAGCGAGAAAGAGAGAGAGTGCGTGTGCGCCCTCAAGTGGGAGAGGGAGAAGCAAGCTCTGCATTGAGCAGGGAGCCCCACATGGGCCTTGATCCCAGAACCCCAAGATAATAACCCGACATGAAGGCAAACTCTTAACCAACTTAGCCACCCAGGCACCCCCAATTAAAAACATTTAATGTACATCCCAGTCAGCATGTAATTAACACCAATTTGATCCACAACCTTAATTAGCTAATACTCCGATTTTAAGGAATACATTAAGCTATACATACCTACTTCATATTCCTAAATTAAGTTACATAGAAGCTATAGGAAAACCTAACATATTACTTACATTTCAAATTTTCCATGAAAATTTTCATTTTATTTCATTTCCTCCCTAAAACATTTTTCCTATAATTTCAAGTTATTTGCACTTGATACAGTTGAACATTTTTAAATAAAACAGTTAGGACTTCACACTAAAAGACAGTTTTCAGCATTCATCCTTCAGATTGATGTCAACATTTTTTAAAGGAGTTTATTAACTCTAGGCATTTTAATAGTTGACCCATGAACAATCCTGTTTAGATTTTTAACAATAACCAAAAAATATTTGAGAATATTTACATCACTTTAAGATCAGATTCATGATTTGACAGAAGGTAGAGTAAGAAAAGATTTTCAATTTTTTTCTACACATATAAGTGAGATTCGGCTATTGAAAAAGATAAGCAACAGACAAGTGACAGGCCCAGATTCTCTGCTCATTTACAACATGGGTAAATCATAAATACTTCAAGCATAAAATTGCTAGGCAAGTTTACCTCGCTGAGCTATATATTTACAGCAATCTGCAAAACCACCCATGGCAGCATAATGAAGCGGTGTGTTCCCATTCATTGCGATCAGCCCCATGTCTCCATTGTAAGCAAAAAGAAGCTTCAGTATCTGCAAAATAAATAGTAGATATTGTAGAGGAATAGCAATGTACATTCATTGAATGAAGACTGACACCTAAACATGTGATCCAATAGTTACTCAGGCTACATGTGGCTATTTAAAATTAAATCGAATTAAATAGAAAACAACTTTTAAAAATTCAGTTCCTTAGTTTCACTAGCCATATTTAAAATACTTAAAAGCCACATGTGGCAACTGTATTATACAGCACAGATATATAACTTTTCTGTCATTGCCAAAAGTTCTATCAAATCGTGTTGAGTTAGAGTTTAGAAAATTCTATACTCAGCTGAGGCATGCCATCTTAGTGAATTCTAGTAATTCTAGAAAAAATCAGCTTATGGGAAACATCATCAGGGAAGCACATTCTTTATCAAATGTGACTTCTATTGTGGTGTAGATTTTTATTGCAGGGAAGAGACTCAATGACAAAAACAAAAATTGTTAAAGGTCAGAAAATTGAGTAAAGAAATTTTAAATACAATTGAGAATTTAAAAAATATAGGAGAGCTTTGGTTCCTATCTCATTTCTGCAATATCACTGTACCTATGAGATATCCTTTGCTGATATAACCAGATAACCAGAATACTGAAGAGTTTAAAATTGAAGTGAGTCATTAGATGCACACAAAAATCAGGGAGATAAGAGTATGTTGACATTGTTCTCCCACAGTTTGGTCATGGCTGTACATATTATGAAGTTTCTAATATGTAATGGAGGTATAAAATAAAGTAGCCTTGGTTGGCAAAACTTTTAAATTGTCATAGTGAAGAATTCAGAAAAATCATTGTTAATAATTTTCAATGAATAAACTTGGCAAACAGATAAAATTGAATAAGGAGCTAGAAAAAGTTTTTTAAAAATAATATTTGTTATGAAATTTAATTTTAGAATTCTTTTGGGAAATCAAGATGGTAACATGGAAAAAATTCTTAGTGTAGCATATTTGATATTTAAAAATTTGAGGAAAAGGTAAGAAATGGTGAGTAACAAATTTTAAATCAAAGGGAAGATTATTACATCAAAAAAGCCTCCTTGGGCAGCAAAATGTGCAGCTTGCTTTCTCTCATTGTCAAAGGCATTCACTTCCCCTCCTTTTTCCAATATCCCTCGAACTACTTCTATCACTCCTTCTCTTGACGCTTCCATTAGAGCTGTTCGACCTGTGGACTGGACAAAAAGCAGATCAAATTCTGGTTATACTGGACATCTTAAATAACACATTTGGTATGCATATGTTCTAAATCCATTTGGCCTTAGATTCACACTGGCAGGTTTAGTTCTCTACATCTTTATAAGTTCCACAAAGCAAACAAGAAAAATGAAGTCAGTGCAGTGGGTCAGTGTAAAGAATTCCAATATCAAAGTCAAGGTCACATCAAATTCACTGTGAAAAAAATCATGCTAAAGATGCAATTTTTTGTGTGTAAGGAAAGTAGAGCAAAAGGGAGGAAAAGAGGGTAAAAAATATGCTAAAATTATGTAAGTGTTTTCTAATGAGAAACAAATAGATTATTATTGTCTTGACATGCCTCTTAAATAATTAGAAAACTCAATAAAATTGGCCAAATGAGGAGAGGGAGCAAAATGGATATGGGAAATAGCACAACTACATATTTTCTTTCCAAAAAGATAAATTTTTATTAGGCATCAGTGGTATCTTTTGTATTTTCTCTAATGTTTTACTATTGTGCATAATAAATACCAATTTTCCAAACGCAATTAGGGAATAAACCATAAAATCATGGCAATATAAAGATAATGAGAGTATATCATCTTAAAGCATTTTGAATAGAAATGAACAGTGTACAAGCTGACAGGATAATTTTACCATATTTAAATGCAAAAATTGTACTACTAAGACTCTATAATTGAAGGGGAGAAAAGAATATTTATAATCACAGGACTAGCCATACTGAGTTGATAGCATTTGGATTGGCTCCTTTTTCCAAAAATGTCAGGCACGTGTCTTTAATGTCATGTGCTTCTTCGCAAGCTCTAAGAAATATTGGTTTTCCTTCATAGGTAGAGTTGTTGACATCTGCACCATGTTCCAGGGCAATCAATGCGCAGCGATAATGCCGCTTAGTAGGTAAAATGCAGTAGAACAAAACACCTGTAGAAAAATAGAATCCCCAAAGAGTACTGCATTAATAGTCTCTCTGTATTTGAGCCGGTTAGCAAAGAAAAAGTAACGATTTTGAAATCCATGATTGGCTAGTTGAAGGTGGCAGAGCTTGGCTTTTCTTTCTGAAACCAACTGAAACACCAAGACAGGAAAAAAAAAAGAGTCAACCAATGATAGAATTAGGAAATCATCACAACCACATGTTAGGACCTGTTTCAGAGAGGAATCTGAGTGCTGATACGTGAGCCCCTATCAAGACTGGATGTTTGACCTCTTGCACTCTGTACCCCACGTGCAGGACTGTGTGTGCTGGAGGGCTGGTGGTGGCTTACTGTGTCCCCTCTGGAACTGCATAGTGACAAAGCAAATGGTACTGAATGACAAAATATGCAGATGGCCATGTTTATAAGAAGCAGGCTGTTAGTATAGTAGCATTAAGAAGAACAAGTAGATGACAAGGGGCTCTGCCATTTTGGCAACTTGTTTTGTTCCAATGAAGAGAGGAAAATGTGAAGTGCCCCCACCTAGGACCTCTGACATACAGGCCCTCCACATAATCCATGTCAAAAATGAAATACAGATCAGGGGTATTGTAATGTGTGCAAGCAACAGTCAAACTCCAAACTGACTTTGTAATGACCTCCCTCTAAACAGAGGCTTCATTCAAAGAGGAACAGCAACCAATAAAAAAAAAACCCAGCATTTAACCTATGAAAAATAAAGATACTACAAGCAAGAAACCTGATAATAAAAGGTAGGCAAAAAATACACACTAGAAAAATGATACTATGTGAAAATTATTGACTGTCCCTATTTCTATCATAGCAAAGAAGTTAAATATAACTTTTTTTTTAAACAAAAGTGCAAAGATGGACCAAGACTAAAAGCAAGGCTTCTAGGACAATAGAAGATAAATAGAAGGAAAAGATGAAGTTATACCAGCTGAATCTGGGGAAGAAATGGTAGAGGAAAAAACCAGTAAAGAAAGGAAAGTGAAAGTGGAAGCAGGAGAAAGGAGAGCGCAAAAAACCACGGTCATGGATGTGAAGGAAAAATGTGAAAGATCTAAGGAATATGTAACAGATGGCAGAAGAGCTGAAATGGTCTGGAGAGGCAAAGAAGTGTTAATATATATGTAAATCGTGCTCAATAATAAAACACTGACTAGAACAGAAAAAATATGGAGAAACAATAGAAGAAAACTTTCTTGAAGTGAAAACCTGAATTTGAAGATTGAAAAAGCATACTGAGGTCTCAGGAAAAATGGCCTAAGAATAATCAATGAGGTGTGCCTAGGTAAAGCGAGGTAGAGGACATGTCCTGGGAACATCTGGGTAACAATTCAAGTCCTCTATAAAGAGCAAAAGTCAAGCTGGCCTCCAGATTTTGCCACAGCAACATTCAGTGCTAGAAAATGACTAAAGAATCTTTACAATATCATTTGAGAAAGAAAATGGGAGTTTTTTTGTACCTACCAAGCTGGTTGTATGTATATATAAAAATGCAAAAGTTATTTTAATAATCTCTCCTTTCATAGTAAAACATTAATGAATACCATGTAAAGTGCTAAGTCAATAAACAAAGGTTTATGTATGTGAAAAGCTATCAAATTTGCCATTAAAAAAAAACAAAAACAGTTCTCTTCTGAAGACAAAAATCTGTAACTATATAGGGTAGTAGTGTTAAACCAGACTTATTGTGATCATTTTGCAATGCATACAAATATCAAATTGTGTGTATACCTGAAACTGATATAATGTTGATATCAACTATACCTCAATTTTTAAAATAACAGTACACAAAACTACCATTACAACCACCAAAAAAAGACCTAAAACAGACAATTAACCTTAGAAAATATAACACAAACACACACACCAAAATAAAGAGCATATGGACCATGTAGGAAAATAGTTTTATGTGTATTTATTTATATCTTTATATATATTAAATATATTATACCTTCATTTCATAAAATAAATGACAATTCTGGGACCACACCACTGGGCCATCTAGATAAATATAACTTGTATACATTCTACCATTAAAATAAAAACCACAATTCATATAAAATCAAAATCTAAATATATTTCATATAAACAGATGCATCTAAAATAGGGTTACTCAGAACAGTTAAAAACAGAAAGATGGCCGAGGATATGGTTTAAAATAGGAAATCAAAGACACAACAATTCATCGCAGGCAAAAGTGGGCCGCAACAAGAACGAGCAACAGTGCTACCTAGAGAATGCCAAATGAGGCTGAATTCATTATAAAAGGCCCTAGGTTACTTAGGAAGTGGATATTTTATAATGACGGCAGGTGCAACTCACAGTTAAAGTCTATCTAAGCCGCAAAGAACATGAATCAACATTCTAAAACTGAAGCAAAAAAGAGGGCAAAGATGATAGAAGGTAGACTTTGCATACTGCATTTAGGATGAGTATGCATTCCTATAAATGGGAGAACCAACCGAATGGGTGCTATTGGGAGCTAGACTAGCTTAATCCTTGAAGAGAATAGACACCATTCTATTCGCCAGAATGGACAGACACTAATTAATGCCCTAGGACAACATATAGAGAAGAGCTTCTTGGCTTAGAGATTTAACTTTTCCATGTTCTGCAAAATTGTTCAAAGTATGGTTTAGCCTAGAGTATGTCCCACATCCTTCTAAAGATCCAGTAAGTATTTTAACCATAAAAATGTGGGCTTTTCCTTTAGGACCAATGTGCAGTGAGTGATTCATCAATTGTTGGAAAATGGGATGTCAGTGGCAGAGACTTCTGTGGAATAAGCAAAGCAGTTGGGCAAGTGGCAGCCAAACTGAGAGCGGTACAAGGTGAGCTCGATTCATTGATGTGGGAAGACAGGGCGTGCGGTGTGCAATGAGTACACCGCGGGTTAGACAGAGTCAAGACTCTGGGGTAGGACTAACACAGTCATGTGTGCAATAAGATTTACACTTGTTCCAAGCTTTATTTTCTATTTTTAATTCTTCCTATGTAATTGGTCAGATTGTTTTCTCATACATTCATCTCCCAGAACCTTGGCAGGTTAAATATTAATTTGAATTAGCTTAGATATTAACCAGATGGCTGTTGCATTTGCCATTTTGAATTGGCTATTGTTGTTTTAATTTTATAATTTTAGATTTTTATGATGAAATTTCTCAACCTTTTTTTCTTAGCTTATATTTCTGTTTCAAACTCCAGAAGGTAAACTGTTCTCCACTACAGCTTTCCCCCAAAGTATATTTCACAAAACTCCAGGCATATAAGATGCCACAAGGAAAAACTATTTCGAGGGTCAAAGACAAAAGGAAAATGTCACTGTCTTTAGTCTGTCTGACAAATGTGAAGTCAACATGTCTCAGTTTGTTTTATCTAATGTTTCTCTAATGAGTTTGACAGCGGAACCAATTTTGCATGTAATGTCTATCAGTATCCCAGCAATTCAGTGGCTCATGGAACACACTTTGGGAAATGACATTCCTCAGAGCTTTAAGAGACTTCTTTTTTTTTTTTCTTTTTCAGGATTTAACATTTTAAAACACATTTGATCTCTGAATGCATCTGAAGTTCATAGCATCATGTGGCGCTATTAAGTAATTAAATGATTGTTCCTTTCCTTGTCCTCTCCTATTGTTTTAAGAAAGTCACTTATCAAATAACCAAGTCTGGAGAGAATTATAAAAGTGGATTTTGTTCTTGTCAGAAAACATTAACAATAAAAAATGGGATTTATTTCTCCAGTGTGGGACTGATCTTAATGGTTTTGTACTTGAAGCAACTCCTTGAGACAACTGATTAAATCTACCACTTTATATTAAGCCTGGTGGTAATTTTCTTGGTGATTTTCATGGGGCTATGTCAAGTCCTTTTGGAACCTTGAGTTATTCAGGCACAAAACTACCAGACATGGTGTCAAGATGAGATTAGGGAGAATAGAGTAGAAAAGTAGGGCTGTCTCACTTGAAAAAGCATGGAAACGCCATGTCTCAGCTTTCAAGTCATATTTCTAAATACATTTAAACTGGCCCTGGAAAATTGGATTTTGTGCTAGAATCCACGTTAGCCCTTCAGTCCCCAACTGCAACTGCTTTCTATATCAGACTGTTACTGCAAGGGGACAAAATACTTTTGGAGTGCAAGTCAAGCACTATTTGAGGTTCTAAAGTATAAAAAAAGAATAAGAAATACTCTCCCTCATCTTTTATTCCAAACAAGATTTTTATATTTTATAATTGATGATTATGACTATGGCAATATCAATGTGTATCATTAAAAGTTTTCCCCATTTAGAAAAACCACCAAACACAGATTGATCTTCCTTTTAAGGGAGACATCTCTCAGAACTCATTTCCCTAATACCTTAATACCATTTTCAAATTACAGTGAGATGGTATCCTTAGGTATAGGAGTGAGAACCTGGCTTTTCACTTAAACTCATGAGTAATTCACTTCTACAGTTGGAAAGCAAAAAAGTAAACCTTATGGATTTCTGGCTACAGAGTGGATTGCATCCACTGGATAAAATGTTGAGATTTTTACCTTTTCCTTCATTATCAACTATACTCATGTCAGCCTTTGCCTTGGCTAATATTTCCATAGACAATTCATGCCCCAGCTCTGCAGCCCTCATTGTCGGAGTACAACCCATCCTGTCTTGCACATCAGGGTGAGCACCAAGGCTAAGGAGAAAGCTGACCATATCGACGTCATTGGAAACCGAGGCCAAGTGCAGAGCACTGTGTCCATTGAGGGGGTCTGTGAAATTGATCAGTTCAGGGTATCCAAGCCTGATCAGCTTTTCTATCTGCTTCGTATCTTTGTTCCGAACACACTGAAGAACTTTGTAGATTTGCAAGTTCTCGAGTCTCTTATCGGCTAAAGCCATACTGGACCACCTTCTTGAAAATGCTTTTCTGGACCAAAACAAAAACTATAGCAGCAAAAACAAAAACAGAAACATACAACTCCAAGTTAGTTTTGTCATCTTTATTTTGGTATAAACAACACTATTCTAAGTCTTCCCTAAGAAGAGATGCTGTTTCTCATGAAATGTTATTACAATTACTTGCAACTGAGTTCACAAAAGGTATAAATTACACATAAATACAGAGAATATTCAGCGAGCATAAATCTAAAATATTTCAAAACAAATCTTTCATCATACTATCAGCCTTGCTAATGCTGCTTTCTTGTTAATTAAATTCATTTCATTTAACCCTCCTTCCTCAACACAGCCTCCCTATTTTATCCACGAAGAAGGTAAGGCTACAAAAGTGCCAAGGTAAGGATAATTTTCATAAATAATCCCAATGTTAAAGTGTGATGAGCATTCTGATATGTAATTTTATCTCTTCTTTACTGTTTATGGGGGGGGATCTTTTGAATTAAGTCATAGGTCATGCTAGGTATACCCAGGTTGCTTTTCTTTTCTGACTTTTTCTAGAAAAAGAACTCCACGGGGGTTATTTATCATATTGGGGACCCATTCCAGATAATCTATATAACACCAAATCATTGCCCCCAGACTTCTTATTTGTTTCACTGCTTCCACGATGGGCCCCTAAGGTCTATTCTCTAGTCAGACCTCAGAAAAAAAAATTTTTTTTAAATGTAGCTTGGATAAGGTCAAGCAAACTTCCACTCCAAAATTCTGGATGGGGCTGCCCCTTCGATCCCCTGTGATAGGAATGGGTCTGAGACCGAGGCTTAGCTGGTGTGAGTGAATTCTCTCCCCGGGTACAGCGAATGTCTCAAGCATATGCTCGGGAAAGACAAGGGGAGTCCACACCCTAGGGGACACTTCTGCCCCCACTACATGGCCAGACTACGGGTGCTGAGGCAGTTAAGCAGTAAGATGT
This sequence comes from Spilogale gracilis, assembly GCA_004023965.1. Taxonomy (NCBI): domain Eukaryota; kingdom Metazoa; phylum Chordata; class Mammalia; order Carnivora; family Mephitidae; genus Spilogale; species Spilogale gracilis. The sequence goes on along the minus strand of PITA01019376.1, from coordinate 7,573 downwards.
GGGGCTGTGGTTGCATGAGCCGTCCTGACTGTCGGGGAGAGTGCGTGTTGCAGAGGTGGAGAGTGAGGGCCAACATTGAGCTTGGGGCTCAGCTGTGCCAGAGTTCACCTACCACTTTAGTGAGTCCACATGACATGTTAGTAAGTGCAACATTAGCTCAGAGTTGCAGGAGTAAATATGCCCTCCCCATGCCCCTTAACTTAGCATAAGCTAGTTAGCCAAGTTTCTGTCATTTGTAATGGAAAGGATTCCATCTTACAATAAAATCTAAAACTGTGCCACATTTTCTCCTCAAACCTGCTCTCTCTCACTTACATTCCCTGTTGACCACTGGTGACCACTTGCTCCTCTTTAAATGCATCTCTCTAGGCAACCCCATTTCCATTGCCTGCTCCCCTCCTACCTCCCCACCCACTCTTCACCCCCCCCTTTGATGGCTCCCCTCGTCTGTCAGAAACCTAATGGTTGGGGTGCCCAGGGCACGGCTCTCAGGACTCTTCTCTGTTTTCACACACTGGTCTCATCCTGTCTCATGACCTTCATCCCAATTTGAGGCTTCTGATTGTTCATTCTCAAGTTTATACAGCCATCTCTGGCTCTCCCCAGAGTCCAGCATGAGGTCTCTACTTGTTGACTCTTCGTTCTCACATGGACGTCTACTAGGCATATAAAATGTAACCCTGACCTTCTCTAGTTCTCCCCACTTCCAATGATGCTATCACCATCCATGAGTCTACTCTGAGGAAAATACTAGAACATATTCTTCATTCTTTCTCTCCCTGTAGATCCTCTACTCTTTAAATCCAACGGCAAACCCCATATCTCTACCTCTAGAATATAACTCAACATCAGCTGTCAATTGTGCCCTCCTCAGACAAATCCTTGCCACAGGCTCTAGGTTGTTTCACTGTGTCTTCAGTAGCCCTCCAGAACCCCTTCTTTATTCAGTCCCCAGAAAAATCTTTCTAAAATGTAGATCAGAGAAGCCTCCACTCCTAACAGTATAGCATAACTATTTTTGAACATAAAGTTGAGCACTAGTATAGAGCCTTCATGGAACAGAAGTTTTATATCATAAAGACCTTTATTTCTCCATCACCCAGAACTAGACTCACATGAGGCATTCAAGCAGTGGTTGCTCAATAAAGAATGACTGAGAGTTATAAGATTGAGGAGTGGAAGGAACCAAAGAAAATGCCCAGGTTTCTGGCTTGAGCCACTGGCTACCTGTGTCTGAGATGCGGAATTCAAGGTGTGGTCCGGAATGGTCAGAAAGCGTAGACAGTATGCTTTGGGCATACTGAGTCAGAATCCACAAGGCAATAGGGTACACAATTCAAGACAGAGATCTGAGCCTGGCCTACGGGGAGCTATGGGGGGTTTGGTGGCTGCAGGGCAGCCCAAGACCAGGAGACGTCAAGGAGATCATGTCAAGGGTGAAGAATGACCATCACTGTCAAATGCATGCCACTGCCGCGTCATTCCCCCCCCCCCCACTCTTCTGCCTGTTTTTTCTTTGTGCTTCCTCCTTTGCCGCTGGGACACCAGTCATCACATGGCTTGTGGCTTCAATGTCTGTTTGCTGTGGCCCCTCTCTTCCCTTCTAATCTGTTTATGACATGTGGTGGACTAGGAAACCAGATAACGCAGCTGGTTAGAGCCATGTGTGTAAATAGGCTCCCACTCAGTCCTGAGCTGCCCCACAGTCACCCATCTGGCGTTTGCTGCGTGCCGTGGTCATGTGTACTTTAGCAGCTGTTTATGGTCTGTCGTCTTATTGCCATATTTTAGTTAGGTGCCGGTCATAGTGCCTCCATAATGTACACAGACTAGGATTCGGTGCTTCCAAATAGCTCACTGACTCTCCTGAGTCTACGTCCCCTTGTTTGTGGGAAGAGAGACACCCTCATCAATGACTTTGGGCACCTTCATCAATGCGGTCTCTAAGGCACCCACCCCTGAGAAAGACTTAGCGGCATGAGGCCTTGGTCCATCAAGAGCTTGCACTCTTCCAGCTAAAGCCCTGCAGGGCTGTGGGCGGGGAGAGCAGTGCTCTGTGCTGTCCTTTACAACAATCTTGCTGCCAAGACTGACCAAGAGCCTCACCCCTCTCTGGAGGAAACAACAAAAGTCCTGCCCTCTAGTTCTGGGTTCTTCAGTTTTATTATAATTTTTTAAATTAATTTCAGAGGTAGAAGTTAGTGATTCATCACTTGCATGTAATACCCATTGCTCATTACAAGTGCCCTCCTATTCAGTTACCCCATCCCACAAGCCCCCAGCAAGCCTCAGTTTGTTCCCTATAATTAAGAGTCTCTTATGGTTTGCCCCATCTCTGTTTTTATCTTATTTTATTTTTCTTCCCCTTCCCTTATGTTCACCTGATTTTTATTTCTTAAATTCCATATATGACTGAACTCATAGGGTACTTGTCAGTCTCTGACAGACATATTTCACTTCACATAATACATTCTCATTCTGGGCTCTTCAAAAATCTGTGTAGCATTCAAGGACGGTTATCCTACACACACACACACACACACACACACACACACAACACACACACACACCGTGTATATTTTACTTCTGTATGTTGGAGCCACCTTGGTGTACCCCCATCTCATCATCTATATGAACAGTCTCAAAAGACAGGGGAATAGAACAGGATTTCTTTTTTCTTTTTTTTTTTTTAAGATTTTATTTATTTGACAGAAACACAGCCAGAGAGGGAACACAAGCAGGGGGAGCGAGAGAGGGAAGAGCTGAGCAGGGAACCCGATGTGGGACTCGATCCCGGGTCTCCGGGATCATGACCTGAGCCGAAGGCCGTTGCTTAACCAACTGAGCCACCCCGGCCCCCCTAGAATAGGATTTCTTGACCCAAGGTCCACGTTTGGGTCTGAATCCTCTAAAATTATATGACAATCTATAGTGTGTATGTGTGTGTAGGTGCATTTTTCACCTGTGAGGGGAAAGATCTGTAGAACTCATCAATTTCTCCAAGGAGTTTGTGACACAAGGGTGGTTTGAGACAAACAGGAATTGGAGGGAGACATGCTTGGAACAGTGAAAAGAGTAAAGGAGTTCAGGTGGGGAAATCTGCGTTGCTTGTGATTCCTCCTTTCTCTGCATCATTTATACAAACTGGTTACATAAACCTGGACATATTATCTACCTAGTTTGTGCCTCAGTCTTTTTATCTGTGAAATGGGGATGACCGGACCCACTCTGTGGGCTGTGTGAAGAGGAAATGAGATAATCCTAGTAAAATATTTAGCAAAGTCCCTCATGTTGGCTTGCTATGAGTAGATGAAATTTCCCTGAGTTTCTAGTCCCCCATAATCCACCGTGTACATGTGGGTTTTTTTTTAACTGTCCCTTTCAGCCTTTTTTATTATTTGAGAGAGAGAAGGGAGAGAGATAGAGAGAGAAGGAAGGAGAGAGAGAGAGAGAGAGAGAGAGAGAGAGAGAGAGAAAGAGTGGGGGCGGGGTCAGAGGAAGAGGGACAAGCAAACTTCCCTTCCCCCTGAGCAGGGAGCCCCATGCATAGCTAGATCCCAAGACCCCGAGATCATGGCCCAAGGCAGATGCTTAACCGACCCAGACACCCAGACGCCCCTGTCCCTTTCAGTTTTAAGTAAAAAAAAATTGGAAGTGTGTGTGGGGGGGCGTTTAAGAAGTAATTTCAAGGGAAAGGACTGGTGGCAGGGAGCAAGGTGCCAAGCTCACCTCTTAGTCTTAGGAGTGACCAGGAGCCGCGGATGACCAGGCACCGATGCTCCTTGGCCTGCGGGGGCGCTCCGCGGCAGCAGCCCTTGTTCTCTGCCACCTGGCGGGGGCCCCAGACGCGACCTCGGGCTCCCGGAGCCCGGCTTCGGCGCCCAGCGGTGTATGGTGTCTCCGTGGACAGAGCAGGCGAGCCGGCGCGCGGGGCAGTAGCGAGGGGGTGTGTGTGTCCATGGGCTCCCGGTCAGCCGCCGGCGAGCTCGCTGTCAGGTGAGCGCAGGGGGCGGGGTGCGAGCCGCCGAAACAGGGCCGATTGTGAGCTTCGTCCACGCACCGCCCTGCTGCCGGGGCAACCGCTGCGAGGGCGGCGCGGCGGGGAGGAGCTCTTGTCCGCCCGCGGCGCGGCCCCGCTAGGTGGCTGGGTCCCCGCCAGGTGGCGGGTCCGGCCGGGATGCTGGAGGAGGGCTCTGCACTCCCAGTGCGGCTGATGGCGGAGGCCCGTGCGCCCGACGTCGGGGTCCGCACCCGTCTTGCTTCTTTCATCCTCTTCTCCCACGCCCTGCCCTTATTTTAAAACGCATTTAATTCGAAACGTAAAGATCCTATAGTAAAACCAACCAGTCGACTACAATATAGAATGAAATGATTTTAAAAGTAAAGTTAAACGAAAAATACATTATACAATAGAATGAAAAAAATCTACTTGCCAGAGACAACTGCTGTAGATTCTTGTAAATCTTCCCAGAATTTTTCTTTGCATGCTCTAGGATGCACATAGACTTAAAAATCTTTATATACAAATGGTAGCAAATCTATCAAGGAGATCATTTTATTTCAGGGCCTACAATTGCGCCCAAACATCCCAATCCCAACACTTTTTTGCAGGCAAATTCTGAAAACTTTTTAAGTGCAAAACATGTATGCTTTTCAAAATAGTATGCGATAGCTTCTGATTTAAAACAATAGTTCTCCTATCCCAATCTATTCTATTTTCTGCCCAGAGACTCTGAAAATATGATTAAGGACTATTTCATGAACACAAAGGAATATACTATATAACATGTGGAAAGGATGAAGAAACAAAGCACACCATGGCTAAAGAAGTTTGCTTCTACTGCCTGACTCGCTGCATATTTCTTCCCCAAACTGCATCTTCCCATTCCTGTTCCCACAGGTAACCACTATTTTGAAATTTGTATTTAGCATCCCCTTTGACTTTTAAAAATATGTTGCTTCATATGAATGCATCCCTAAAAAATGTCTATTTAGTATTGCATATTTTGAGAATGTATAAAAATGGAGTAGAATGGTATGTAGTGTTTTGACATTTTTTTCCTCCTAACATCTCGTTTTTGAAAAATACCTGTTTTATGTTTAATTATGGCTTTTTAAAAAATCTTAATGACTATACACTATTCCATTATATCGCCATTCCATACCCCTTTTGAATTAACTCTACTATTGATGGACATTTGAGATGTCCCTGGTATTATAAAGAGTGCTGCTATGACCATGTTTGTACCTGTTTATACTTGCACCCATTCAAGAGTTTTTCTAGGGGCACCTGGGTGGCTCAGTCGGTTAGGCAGCTGCCTTCAGCTCGGGTCATGGTCTGGGGCTCCTCGGGTCAAGCCCAGCTTCTGGTTCCTTGCTTGGTGGAAAGCCTGCTTCTTTCTCTCCCTCTAGGCCTGCTGCTCTGCCTGCTTCTGCTTTCTCTCTCTAGCTCTCTGTCAGATGATTAAATAAAAGCTTTTTTTTTTTTAAGGAGTTTTTCTAGGGTATATGCCTAGGAGTGAAGTTTCTGGATTGTAGATTATTTATAACATCAAGATAATGTTGACTTGTTTTCCAAGTATATATAGCGATAGAGATGCCCCATCAGCACTGTGAGTCTTAGCCAAGACTTGGTTTTGTCACACTAAACTTTTTGCCAATCTAGTGAGTATAAACTGGTATTTCATGATTTTACTTTAAATGCTCTGATTAATGACTGTTAGTCTAACAGCTCAATTTTCTTGGAAATATTTGTGTGTAACTTTACTGGCAAGCCACACTATTCACTCTCACCTACTTACTACATAACTTTGATATTTTAACAAGCTAAGCGTGAACTGAATTTATATGCTCTTGAATTTATTAGAACTCTTGGTGCAAATATTGAGTAACCGTAGGGTAGACATGTGATAGTAGAATGAATATTCTAAAATATTCTAAATCTAAAAGGTGGTAGAATATCTTGGAGATAACCAATATGACTCATTGTCCTCACTTGGTTTCTGGGACATTTCTTCCCCTTGAAAGGATACTCTCGGAGTTTCACAAAAATGCTCTTTGTTTTTAGGAGCAAGTAGCTGAAAAGTAGCTTCTCTGTGATAATCCTATTTGATTTCAAACTTTGTGTAGTCTAAGGAAGCTAGGTATGCTGACTTACTTACCCAGTAGCTTCCTGTTAGTAAGGGGGCAGGCAGAACATGGGCAGAATGTTAGAGACCTCTGTTAGAGACCCCACAGACTTGGTAAGTGGACACGACCTTTCCCCTCTTTCACCAGAAGTCTTCAAAACACTGAAGTTCTTAACTTGAACTTTGTTTGTACTTTTGCTCTTAGCCATTTAGCAGCCAAGTCATCCAAACTTGGGCAACACAAAGGAAGAATGGGAGTAAAGGGTGCTAACAATCCTACTGCTTGAAATAAAGCTAATCGAAAAGTGGCAGAAAAGTTTCTGTAGTTCTTACCAGCACAGACTCTGAGACAGACTGATTCATGGGCGAAGTTCCTTACCAGTAATCAAATTTGTGCTTCCATCTTTATCTGGTATTCAATAAAGTTTTATCTTTAAGTTACACACATGCAAAGGGATTATAAATTTAATACTTCTTATGTAGTCTCAGGCATTCTACAAAATGCTTGGTAAGTAAAGTGATTCTGGGCACCTGCGTGGCTCAGCGGGTTAAAGCCTCTGCCTTCGGATCAGGTCATGACCTCAGGGTCTTTGGATCCAGGCCAGCATCTGGCTCTCTGCTCAGCAGGGAGACTGCTTCCTCCTCTCTCTCTGCCTGCCTCTCTGCCTACTTGTAATCTCTCACTCTGTCAAATAAATAAATGAAATATTTAAAAAATAATAAAAAATAGTGATTCTACTGAATTATTTTCCACATCTTTATAAAAATTATCATTAAAATCCAATAATAGGGGTGCCTGGGTGGCTCAGTAGTTAAGCCAACAGCTTCAGCTCAGATCCTGATCCCAGAGTCTTGGGATCGAGCTCCACATCCGGCTCCCTACCCTGTAGCAAGCCTGCTTCTCCCTCTCTCACTCCCCCTGCTTGTGTTCCCTCTCTAGCTGTGTTTCTCTCTGTCAAATAAATAAATAAAATCTTTAAAAAACAAAAAAATCCAAGAATAAATTGCATTAGCTACCAGAGCCCTTAAGTTCTTATTTACTGGCCTGAAAGACTGGCCACAGTCTAACTGTTCCTTAGCAATACTATATTAATTTAAGTGTAAAAATAATTGAAGTGTGAGTTACTAACTGGTGTGGCATTCCAATGGGTGAGGCTGGAAATAAAATCTGTTAAATTGTTATGGATCTTTGCATAAGATTGAGGCAAAGTTTGTAGAGTTTATTGTTACCTTTTCAAAAATACCTACAAAATCCATCTTTTATATTGCTCATGTGTTTGTATTTTTTTCCTGCCAAAAATATATCTTTCAGGGTGCTTCAGAATTATGGGGGAGGCTTTTTGCTATGTTGTACTGCACATGGATTTAAAGTTTTATGTATTGTACAAGTAAATGATGGATTGCTAACATATTATGTTATTTCTTTCCAAAAGGGAAATAAAAAG
>PITA01019375.1:0-37706 GCA_004023965.1 Spilogale gracilis | reverse complement strand
GCCTGGGTGGCTCAGTTGGTTAAGCGACTGCCTTCGGCTCAGGTCATGATCCTGGAGACCCGGGATCGAGTCCCACATCGGGCTTCCTGCTCGGCGGGAAGCCTGCTTCTCCCTCTCTCACTCCCCCTGCTTGTGTTCCCTCTCTGGCTGTGTTTCTCTCTGTCAAATAAATAAAATCTTTAAAAAAAAAAAAAAAAAAAAAAAAAAAAAAAAAAAAAAAAAAAAAAAAAAACAGAAACAGAAGGAAAACTTCCAGACTCTTTCTATGAAGCCAGCATTACTTTAATCCCCAAAACAGGCAAAGACCCAATCAAAAATGAGAATTTCAGACCAATATCCATGAAGAACATAGATGCCAAGATTCTTAACAAGATCCTAACTAATAGGATCCAACAGTATATTAAAAAGATTATCCACCATGACCAGGTGGGATTTATCCTTGGGATGCAAAGGTGGTTCAACATTCACAAATCAATCAATGTAATAGAAAAAATCAATAAGAGAAGAGAGAAGAACCACATGGTCCTCTCAATTGATGCAGAAAAAGCATTTGACAAAATACGGCATCCGTTCCTGATTAAAACTCTTCAAAATAAAGGGACAGAGGGAACATTCCTGAACCTCATAAAATCTATGTATGAAAACCCACAGCAAATATCATTCTCAATGGGGAAAAACTGATAGCCTTCCCACTGAGATCAGGAACAAGATAAGGATGCCCACCCTCGCAACTATTGTTCAACATAGTGTTAGAAGTACTAGCAACAGCAATCAGACAACAAAAATAAATAGTATTTAAATTGGAAAAGAAGAAGTCAAACTCTCTCTTTGCAGATGACATGATACTTTATATGGAAAACCCAAAAGACTCTACCCTCAAACTACTAGAACTCATACAACAATTCAGTAATGTGGCAGGATACAAAATCAATGCACAGAAATCAGTTGTATTCTTACACACTAACAATGAAAATATAGAAAGGGAAATCAGAGACTCAATTCCATTTACTATAGCACCAGAAACCATAAGATACGTAGGAATACACCTAACCAAAGAAGTTAAGGGTCTGTACTCGAGGAACTATAGAACAATCATGAAAAAAATTGAAGACACCAAAAGATGGAAGAGTATTCCATGCTCATGAATCAGAAGAATAAACCTTGTTAAAATGTCTATACTGCCCAGAGCAATCTATACTTTCAATGCCATCCTGATCAAAATCCCACAAACATTTTTCAAACTGCTGGAACAAACTACCCTAATACTTATATGGAACCATAAAAGCCCCTGAATTGCTAAGACAATGTTGAAGAAGAAACACAAAGCTGGGGGCATCATGTTGCCTGACTTCAAGCTTTATTACAAAGCTGTAATCACCAAGATAGCATGGTACTGGCACAAAAACAGACACATAGACCAAAGGAACACAGTAGAGAGTCCAGATATGGACCTGCAACTCCATGGCCTAATAATCTTCAACAAAGCAGGAAAAATGTCCAATGGAAAAAAGAGTCTCTTCAATAAATGGTGCTGGGAAAATTGGACAGCTACATATAGAAGAATGAAACTAGATCATTCTCTTATGCCACACACAAAGATAAACTTGAAATGGATGAAAGACCTCAATGTGAAGCAGGAATCTATCAAATCCTGGAGAACATAGGCAGTAACCTCTTTGACATCAGCCACCGCAACTTCTGTCAAGACACGTCTCCAAAAGCAAAAGAAACAAAAGCAAAAGTGAACTTTTGGGACTTCATCAAAATAAAAAGCTTCTGCATAGCAAAGGAAACAGTCAACAAGACAAAGAGGCAACCCACAGAATGGGAGAGGATATTTGCAAATGACACTACAGACAAAGGGCTGATATCCAAGATCTATAAAGAACTACTCAAATCCAACAAACAAAAAAAAAAAAAAAAAAAAAAAAAAAAAAAAAAAAAAAAAAAAAAAAAAATGATCACATCAAAAAATGGGCAGGACACATGAATAGGCACTTCTCCATAGAAGACATACAAATGGCTAACAGATACATGAAAAACTGTTCGTCATCATTAGTTATTAGGGAAATTCAAATCAAAATGACATTGAGATACCACCTTATACCAGTCAGCATGGCCAAAATTAACAGGACAGGAAACAAGTGTTGGAGAGGCTGTGGAGAAAGGAAAACCCTCTTACACTGTTGGTGAATGCAAGCTGGTGCAGCCACTTTGGAAAACAGCATGGAGATTCCTTTAAAAATTAAAAATAGAGCTACCATATGACCCTGAATTTGCATTACTGGGTATTTACCCCAAAGATACAGATGTAGTGAAAAGAAGGGCCATATATACCCCAATGTTCACTGCACACAATCGCCAAACTCCTTTTTCCAAAAGGAGCCAAGGTGCCCTTCAACAGACGAATGGATAAAGAAGATATGGTCCATATATACAATGGAATATTACCCCTCCATCAGAAAGGATGAATACCCAACTTTTGAGGCAACATGGACTGGATTGGAGGAGATTATGCTAAGTGAAATAGTCAAGCAGAGAAAGTCAAATATCATATGGTTTCACTTACTTGTGGAGCATAAGGAGTAATATGGAGGACAGTGGAAGGAAAGGAATGTGAATTGGGATAAATCAGGGAGGGAGGTGCAACATGAGAGACTTTGGACTCAGAAACAAACTGAGGGTTTTGGAAGGGATGGGGTTGGGGGGATGGGTGAGCCTGGTGGTGGGTATTGAGGGCACGTATTGCATGGAACACTGGGTGTGGGGCATAAACAATGAATCTCAGAACACTGAAAACATAAAATAATGTAACAAAATGTAAAAATAAATTAAAAATAAAACAACTTAAGTTTGTATGCCACTTCTGATAAATCAAAACATACTCAAATGGTAGTCTCTACCTCTGCCAGAGTTGGTAACACTCAAGACTTAAAAGAGATGTAAAGATATACTTAAAAAAAATCATTTTAGAAATAATCACCTTCAAATAAAAACTAGGAACTAAGAGGAAAAAAAAAATAATCTAGTACAAGTAGATATCGTGATACCATTTTACAAGCAATGAAATCACAGGTTGACGAGGTTGAATAGCCTGTTCGAGGTCATTCAGCTAGTAACCGGAAGGGCTAGAAATCAAATCGAAATTAGCTTTAAAGCCCTTACCCCAAGACCAAGGGGTTATAGAAGCTGTAATGGGGGCCTAATAGAATAAGGCAGAAAATGCAATGAGAAGATGGAGATCTTCTCTACCCTGCACTACCTCTCTCCTGATGCTAATATCTCAGCAGCAGCATCCTCTACAGCACGGTGTATGTAACAGCATGCTTCTCTCCCAGTCAATCCTGGTATTTATACTAGCATACTAGTTAAGAGCAAGAGAAAAATAAAATCCACAGTATAGTGTCACTTTGTGTAAGAAATCCAAGAAGTGAAGTTAAATTAGATGAGACTGCTTCAGAAAAAGAGCTTGAAGGAGCATTAACATCTTTTACTCTTTTTTTTTTTTTTTTTAATAACTAAGCAAACAATACAAAGCCTTAAGATTGAAAACAGACTTTTTGGAAACACAGTCTTACCAGAATAATCTATGCAAGGGGTTAAAACCCCATATTTTGCTCTTTATAAAAGTAAGCTTGTATGTGTTAGAGCTAGAAAATAAGAGTGTTACTGCAATGAGAGACTCCATAGAGTGGATATTTCTCCCAAAGAGGTTTTACCATTTTTCTCATGCAAACCAGTGTCAGTACATTGGTACTGACATGGGTACCTCAGTAATCCCAGCTGCCAACACAGTGTTCACAATCATGCACTGTAACCATCAGCTCAGGTTGCTTTCCCTTAATATTTCTTAGAAAGAAAATTTCTTACAGGATATCTTTCATGTCCTATTTTATTAAGTTTCAGTTTTTCTTTTTAAATTATCTAAACAGGTTAGTAGGAATGCTGAACTCAAAAAAGAAAATTCTTACCGACTTCTTTCATGCCCTATTTTATTAAGTTTCAGTTTTTCCTTTCTTAATTGTCTAAACAGGTTAGTAGGAATGCTGAACTCAAAATCTATAATAGTATCAATTAATAATACCTTGACTCCAAAAATCACAAAGCCTAAAATTAAAAAATTCACAAAGTGTACCCTAAAGCTAAAACTTTTCCACTTTAAAAGACAGCAATAAGAAAATGAAAAGACGGGGCGCCTGGGTGGCTCAGTTGGTTGGGCGACTGCCTTCAGCTCGGGTCCTGATCCCGGAAACCCGGGATCAAGTCCCACATCGGGCTCCCTGCTTGGCGGGAAGCCTGCTTCTCCCTCTCTCACTCCCCCTGCTTGTGATCCCTCTCTGGCTGTGTTTCTCTCTGTCAAATAAATAAAATCTTTAAAAAAAAAAATAAAAAATAAATAAAAAAAGGAAAATGAAAAGACAACTCAGAGACTAAGAAATTATTGTAAATCATATGTGATAAAGGACTCGTATCTGGAATATATAAAGAATTCATACAACTCAATAATAAGTAGACAAGCAAAACAATTTAAAAATTGGCTAAACAATTCAATGGATATTTTACCAAAGATGAAGAATGACTAATAAGCATATGAAAAAGTGATCAATATCATTATTCATTAGGGAACACAAATTAAAACCACAATGAAACACCACTAAATATCAATTAGAATGGCTAAAATCAAAGACAAACAATACCAAATGTTGGTGTGGTTGTGGAAAAACTGTAATCACTTGTCTGTTTCTGGTGGAAACTGATCTAGATACTTTGGAAAATAGATTGGCAGTTCTGTCAAAGTGAAACAGGCATATGAGCCAACAATTCCACTCCCAAGAATCTAAGAATAAAAACACATTTCACACAAAGACTTGTATACAAATACCCATAGCATATTCATAATAACCAAAATAACAATCCAAATGTCCAAACACAAGTGAATATGGCATATCCATAAAATGGAGTGATATTTAATAATAAAATAGGAATGAATTACTGATAGTGCTAATTAGATATTATTATGCTAAGTAAAAGGCAGGCACAAAAGACTTACATATTCCATGATAACATTTATATAAAACATGCAGAAAAATGGAAATTAATAAAGAATGAAAAGATATCAGTAACTGCCTAGAATGACACGGACGACAAGAATGCCCGCAAGGACTTGGAGATTGATGGCAATTTTTGAAAACTGAATTGTGGTGATAGTGACAATTCTAGAAATTTATTCAAAGGCACTTAACTGTACACTGCAATGAATGAATTTTAGGATAGGTACAGTTTACCTAAATAAGTTTTAAAAATAATAATGCCTTATATGGCTATACTTTTTAAATCCACAGAAGCACAAAAGCTAATATAAGAGACTTCAGTGTGCCAGTCACCCAAAGATAAGCCAACTGTTTTCATATAATTATATCTCATCTACTTCAATTCTATAGGGTAAGTAGAACAGCTATCATCCAAATACTTCATAAGTAGAAGCAGGAAAATAAAAATAAAATAGTTCCAGTGTTTTCCCAGGAACATAATTCCTTGAGATGATTGACAAAGAAGAGTTATGGGGTCAAGTAAGTTTGAGAAACACCATACTTTCCTGCTGGATATTCTCAAAGTACAAGAGCACACTCAAAGTTCTCAGCAGTCTTTCAGTAAAGAACCCTTTTAAACTATTTAACCCAGCATTTTATATATTTACTAGCCACAGGAACACTTTCTCATATGATACCTTTTTCCTGATTATAGCCCATGGCATGGTATTCCTAACACATACAATGGCGCTAACTCTGCTTCTGCTATAATCTATGCAATCTCTCTGCCTTATTTAAATAACTGAATAAAGAATGGTGATGGAGATCATTTAGAGGTTAGTTTACAACTACCTGGCTTATTGTTCCTATCCCATAATTTAATTTCAGCAAATAGTTTCTAAATGAATAAACATCCTCCACATTTCCATTATCAGATGATGTTATGGGTTGAATCACCCCCCCCCCAAATACACTGAAATCTTAACCCCTACTACTTCAGAACGTAAGCTTATTTAGAAACAGGATAAAAACTAGGTTGCTAGGGTATACCATAATTCAATATGCTGGCCTGTTAATAAAAAAAAAAAAAAAAAAAAGTTTGGACAAACAAAAAGACATAAAAGACATACAAAGAAAGCCAATTATATAAAAACACAAAGAAAAATAGATGGCCACATGACTAGAATGATACATCTAGAAGCCAAAAGCCAAGGATGATGGCAAACACAGTAAACTAGAAGTGTCAAGTCCCTTGGAGCACTCAGAAAGAGCATGGCCCTGCCAAAACCCTCATTTCAGATTTCTACACTCCACAGTTGTTAGACAATAAATTTCTGTTGTCTTACACCACCCAGTTTTTGGTACTTCATTATAGTGGTCCTAGGAAAATAATACAGATAGCATATCTCCACGTTGTTTCTATCTTTTCTTCTACCTTAGCTTACAATGTGAACGATGTCAGTAATAAATTATTTTAACAGCATCTTTCATAGTAGGTTCATTTATATATTGTTTTTACAAGTTGAATTTTAGATTTCATTCAGCAAATCCATACCCTTCAGGGAAAACCTAAAAATCAAGGTAAATAATCATCAGAATATAAATCAATGTCTGATGAGCATACTCCAAAACCAAGACATCTACAGAGAGGATCTCACAACATTTTCATTGGATATACTATATTTGATACTCCTCACATCTGGAAAACCTCTATGCAGGAATTATGTCTTTCCATATATTGCAGTGGCCACTGCAGAACACAGATAGAATGGATAAAGAAGGATGTGGTATAGATATACAATGGAATACTATGGGCCCTCGAAAACCCAAAATCTTGCTACTTGCAGCAACATGGAGGAACTAGAGAGTATTATGCTAAGCAAAATAAGCCAGTCGGAGAAAGACAATTATCATATGATCTCTCCGATATGAGTAATTTGAGAGGCAGGGTGGGGGATCTTGGGGGTAAGGGAAGGAAAAAGGAAACAAGATGGGACCAGGGAGGGAGACAAAGCATAAGAGACTCTTAATCTCAGGAAACAAACTGAGGGATTCTGGAGTGGAGAAAGGTGGGAGGGATAGCGTGGCTGAGTGATGGACATATGTGCTATGGTGAATGATGTGAATTGTGTAAGACTGATGATTCACAGACCTATACCCCTGAAACAAATAATACATTATATGTTAATTTAAAAGAAAAAAAGAATTATCCCTCTCTAAAATTCTAGGTCACGATCAGCTTGTTTAAAACTAAACAAATAGGGTCATGAAAGTAATACAATTATGTATTTGAACCAAAAGTGGCCCTGTGTTTTGTAAAGAGATGTAAGTATGTTGGCTGAGGTTTTTTTCACTTTCTTAACACACAAAATGAAATTCCTCACAGGAAGAACTGAGGGACAAAGTTACTCAGGAGTCAGAAAGGTACATGGTAGCTGATAGATCCATAGATCTATGTAGATAGAGAGAAAAGTTCAATCTACAACTCAGAAATAAAGAGGCCCATAAGAAAAAGTGTTTCCTGAATTTGGTCACCTTTCCATGTATTCAGGTAGAGTCAACTAGGACAATATTCATCTTACTAGTCCTACCACAGAAGTGGTGACCTCCGATCTTAGGAAGACATCCCTAACGAGGGGCTCTGATAGCCATGACCATCTAGGGCCCATAACCATAATAGCCAGAAAGGAGGCAGATGCTACTAGTAAAGCATATATCTGATTGAGGAAGATAGGTAATTCTCTCAAGAATATGCTATACAAGTATCTCACTTTGGTATTCACTGTCAAAAGTTAGAGGATAAACTTTGTCTTCCAATTAATAAAAAGAAATCTTCAATTAACATCTATACCCACCACATTTAGGTTATTATTACTAATATAATAATTTAATATGGATAACATCTGCTGTACGGAAGCACTATACATCTATGAATATATACACACTTATATTTTATATGTATTGTAATGTCATAAAAATCTAAAACTATGTAATCCTTGTTGAATGCCCAACTATCTTTGGCTGATAGTAAAAAATACACATACACATTCATATACTTACATATATATATGTACACATACACATACATATATTTTTTAAGTAGACATACCCAAGTGAAGAACATTTAAAAATGCAGAGATGCAGGGAATATTTATTATATAGTATATATAATTATATTATATAATTATATACAATTATAATAATTATTATTATTTCTGATTGGTTCAAGCTAATAAATGAAGCATTTACCAGTAAGAAACAATAGAAAGATTTATATATTAAATGGCTGATGGGTTAAGATTATCTTAATATTTACTCCATATCTTACTATTGAACTATTGTAGAAGAGGGTCTTTATTGGTTCCATAGCATTTAACCCATGAAGAATATATATTTTAGGATCCACATTTGGATTCATTTTCATATATCAATGGATTCATAAATCAATGGATTTCATATATCAGTGGGTTACTTAAGTAATCTTTATACCCTGAGCCAGCTAGGCACCCCTGGATCTGCTTTTTTTAAGTGGTCTGATAAGTCCAAACCCACAGAAGCTGGCAATGGTTTAACCCTATTAATACAGGAGCTGCTTATTTTGTCAATAATTGCGAGGCATCAGCCATATATACAACTATTTCCTAATGCACTATGGCTGGGCACAACCTGTATTAAAAACACCATACAGTGAAGAATAAAATTCTAGTACTCTAGATTCAACACCTCATTATTTATTAATTATGTCTCCACATATCTAATGGCTAAGGTCTCCGCACCAGTGAAAATACACCAATGCTCATGAAACAAAAACGACAGCTTATAGTGGTAGATAAGTCTAAAACCTAGCTCTGGGAAGTGATTCCATTCAGTCACCAGCATAGTAATGACCTTATAACCGTGGGCTCCTATCTAGATTTGTAACAGTTCACTTTGTTTTATAGACAAGAAATCCCAATCTACTTCTCTAATATCATGACGTTTGAAAATAATAAAAGAACTAGGAAGTGCCAAAATACTTTAAATTTCATGCCACTATTGGCTTTTCAGGATATCACCACTTCAGACAAAATCAGGAATGTCTGAGTACAGAGAAACCCAAACCATCTTTGATGTTCAGCATCAGACAGGGAAATGCTACAGACTGTCTGCTCTGTAAACATCAAGCTGCATGGCCTGGAACAAAGCCAGAGAGAAACAGGCATTAATGAGTTATTTTCTATTGTTACTCACTGCATGGTAGTGCCTTATAATTATGCAAACTACTGAAAGGACAATTTAAAATCTAATCAGGATTAGGAAAAATCCTTATATTATCGTATTTTTTTATAAGCCACATTTGTTTTAGTATCTACTCAGCTAAACTCATTCAGAGTGTGACCTTCCTATAATAACTCCATTTGAATTTATCTTGTCTTTCATTTTTCTTTATGCACTGCAAGAAAAATGAGTTAGAAACTGACCTCCAGAAAAGTTAAGTCAGACCTTGTTAGTTTATATTACATTGATGAGTGAGGAGAAACTGAATCAATAGGACTTTTTTAAGGCTGCATTTCTCATATACACTTTAATCATTTGAATCCTTGCAAAATATCAAATTAAGTTGTTAAGAAAATGCTTGAATCACAATGTAGAACACTAGATTGTTCAATATAAAAATGCCAGAACAATCACTCCTAGACCAAATTTGACACAATGAATCAAATTCAGCAGAGTATGCAAGCTTTTGAATTGATTTTGTAGTTCTTGTCTGGCAAACTTCAAAATTACTACACTATAAGATATTGAGCTCCTTTCCCCAAATTGTTTTTTCATCCCAAAATCAGAGTAGTTAGCTAGAAGGCAATACGTTCCCTATTATAAATATTGATATACTTTGGAAAAGTAATGCCACTCCTAACAAAACAAAAATCTCAGACAACAGAGAAGGGAGAAAAATCAAAGTCCTCTTCTCTTCTAAACCCCACTTCTATTTCTCAGGGGTGACCCACTTAATACTTACATATTCTCTCACATATTTTCTGTACAAAGTAGAGCATCCTGTAATTTCTTTTCACTTAATAGGTCTTAGATATCTTCCCAAGGGTCTCTACCATTTATTGTAATGTCTATACATCTCACTGTATGGATTCGCTATAATTTCATCAGTTCATAATATAATGGCATTTCTCTGCGGGTTTAGATTAGCTGTCTACAACAATGCTATCCTGAGCACAACTATTCATTAATCTTGAGACTTTATTCTTTAGCTATACAAATACATGGATGGCAATGCCAGACTGTCAAGACTTCAAACTCCCTTCCATAAAGTGTGTTCTGATTAACACTCTACCAATCACTGGTGTGTGAAAACTCTCATTTCCCACGCCCTCACTCAGGAAAAAGTATGGATCACTACTTTCTTTTGGCCCAATTTTACATCAGCATCTTAAATCATAGTTTCATTTACTCCTCTCAATACAATGCTTTAAGTTTTGCATTATACTTCTTTTAACAGATGAGGAAAGATTTAGTAAAGTTTGGTTGATGCAAAACCAAGATTAAAACCTGAAATACCTCATTTCCTAGATTCAAGCTATTTCCAGTCTGCTAAGTTCCCATGTGAGCCAACAACATACTATGGGTTCTTAATTAAAATTCTGGAACTTGTACCACCATCTGTCTTGGGAGGATTTACTGAATAAAGCAAGCAGTACATGACTAGGCTATAACAGTACCTGTAGAATTTCTATTTAGAAGGTGCACAGAGTCACTATTCTGATTTTATTAGCCTCATAAGTAGAAGAAACTAGAGAAAGTACAAGAAATATTTTTATTTTGGGGGCACCTGGGTGGCTCAGTTGGTTAAGCGACTGCCTTTGGCTCAGGTCATGACCCCAGAGACCTGGGTTCAAGTCCCACATCGGGCTTCCTGCTTGGCGGGAAGCCTGCTTCCCCCTCTCTCACTCCCCCTGCTTGTGTCCCTCTCTGGTTGTGTTTCTCTCTGTCAAATAAATAAAATCTTAAAAAAAAAAAGAAAAGAAAAAAATATTTTTATTTTCTGTTTTGGTTCTTTCAAAACCTCATCAGTGCACTTAGGAGAAAATAACGGAAGTTCTTACTCTTCATCCTCTTGTGCTAGGAGACCTCAGTTACCACCTTGTCACAACCAAGGGTAGGGAAATCTGTAGGTATAGCATTATCTCAGCATCCTCTGGTTGTTTTGTTTTGTTGTCCAAGGATACCTCTGTTCTAAATCTCCTGGATACCAGTAACCAACAGCATTTTTAATCAACTTGGCCCACATTATAATATAGAAAAGAGCTCCAATTTATGCTTCATTTGACCAATTGCTATCAATTTCCTAATCCTTCTCTTACTGAACTTGGAAAAAGAATTTCTAGAATGGAAGACATATCTGATCAGTATTCCCAAGATATATTTAAGTTACAAAATGTAACAACAATAATAAAAATCTCAAGAAACTATTAGAGAAGCAAGGAAATAACATCTCGGTCTTTTTTATCTACCTAAACTTTTTTCCAGAAAGGATTTAAAATAGACCTATAAATATCTGGGAAAGTGAGTTTTTAAAGAGTAAGAAAATTATAACTGAAGAGCACTAAAGAGATTCACAAAAAATAAAAATATAAAAAGCAGTCAAGAGCTAAAAAGAACATGGTGAACCAAGGGGTCAGAGTCCTAGTTTTAAACGCTGTTCTGCCAAAACCACCTACCCTACAAATTATGAGGCAGCAATGTAGCTGGTAAAGGGCTGGTCTCCAATAAATATTTTCCCCAACTCCATTCATTCTATAAATATTTTATAAGCAGATATCACTCCAGGTCCTGAACTGTCCAATATGATAGCCACTGGCCACATGCAGCCACTGAACACTGGAAACGTGGCCAATGGGAACTGACATGTGTTGTAAATGCAAATACACACCAAATTTCCAAGGTATATTTTGTAAGAATACAGAATATCTTATTACTTTATATGTTGAAATTATAATTATTTGGGATATACTAAGTTAAATAAGATACTGAAGTTTAAAAAGAAAAAAGTGAAATTGGCAAGTCTCCTGGAAAATTTAAAGTTACCTATATGGCTTGTATTCATTCTACTCCTATTAGAACACAGTTCTAGATTCACATTTCCCAAATTTTAATATGCACAGAACACACCTGGGATCTTGAAAAACTGCAGATTCATGATTCAGCATGTCTGAGATGAAGCCCAAGGTGCTACATTGTAACAAACTCCTAGGTGATCCCAATGTGGCTGGTCTGGAGACCTCACTTGAGTAAGTGAGGCTCTAGATCTAGACATGTGCTACTCAGTGTACCATACTGGCCACTATTCTGCAAGTGTCTGTCACCAGTCCAAAATGAGGGAAGTACAGAATTTGAGGAAAGTGAAGAGGAGAATTTAGACAATATTATTATAACTTGACATTGCAGCAACATCCAACTGCAAGATCACTGGACTCCATGAATTAAACAGCATATAGGCCAGTTCAACACATAGTACAAGCTGTGAAACCGGTCATTACAAGTACTCTACTATGACAGATGAGAATGTTAAAAGTTGGTACTTTTCCATAGTAGCTTCTGAAGCACTGCTCTAGAACTGACACCATCCTAGCCAAAGAGAGCTCACAGAATACCAGAGTGTGGCATACTAAGAAATACAAAAACTGCCTAGTTAAATAAATTTAAGAAACATGAATTTAAACAAATTGAAATTGGACTCTTTACTGCAGGACTCTCAGAGCCCTCAATATGCTTGCATGCTTTTGTATCTCTAAGAGAACATCACATACAATATTTCCCAACCATTTTTGGCATCAAAATCCCTCACTCTACACCACCTGCATTACCATATCTCAAGAGATAGAACTTTGTAGAATACTAGTATATGAAATCATTCTCCTAAAATGATTTAATCGAGGTATCTTGCTTTTTCTGCCATCTGAGAATACTGTGAACTACAAGTAAAATTAACCTGTGGTACATTTGTTACAATTTTAATTTGCAAGAAGCTATTTATATTTCTCTAAGATAAGATTCAGTCTAGTAACAGCAGAATGGTTGCTTTGGCATGTAAACACATCAGTATAAAACATAATTTAAATTTTAAAAAACATGCATGGGCATGACACCACAGTATTTTCGGACCTTACAGCAATACCATTTACAACTTTATTATAAAGCTAATTAAGAATTTAATTTAGGTAATAGTTGTCAATTGTTGTGTCTCTCCCTCTCCCCACTAATGAAATCCAAGGGAAAATATATCACTGGTCCACTTGGTATCTGAAATTACTAATTAGGCTTGGTTCTCTTTTTTCAAAATCATACTTCCTAACTTTACAAGTAGAGACGTTTCAGTATAAACCATGCCTAAGTTACAGGGTTTGATATGAAGATTCAATGTCTTTGACAAACTTAACCTCCAGGCCTAAAATTTCAGAACAAATGGAATGAGGCTGAGCTCTACAAGTAAAATGCTGAAAATGAAAGATGGTCCTCAACATCTTTCCTTTAAACCACCACTAGCAACAGGAATACCTTTGGCCATAAAATCACAAGTCTGTAGAAAATATCCATGTTCACTTTGTGAAAACGATAAAAGTAATAGCCTTTTTGTTTGTTCATTAGGGAATGGCTGCTAATAGGTACAACAAGTTCATTTTAGTTAAATAATCTCTACAGAAAAATCCACTTTTATCTCACAAATATGCCCTTGGCACCTAGAATAGAGTTTGACAGATAGTAAACATTCAACAAATATGTTTTAATAAATGTGAAGGGCTCTTATATGAAAGATATTTTAATACCAACTGAGTATAATGCACCTGTTGTAGAAAGATTAAAAAAGATAAAGCAACTAAAGACAAAAGAAAGAAATGTTCATAATCCAAATGTTTACCTTTAATGTCCACTTGTCCCTTAGTGCATATATTCCAAGACACATATTTTCCCAATAAACACAGAATCATAGTCTATGCTACATTTTCCCAAGTGTTACTGGTACTAAATAAGAATACAGAGTTTCATTATGAATGGCTATGTGAGCATTTTTATAAAAACAGAAAACTTAAGAAACAGCTCTAATTTTTTTTTTAATTTTATTTATTTGACAGAGTGAACTACAGCTAGAGAGGGAACACAAGCAGGGGGAATGAAAGAGGGAGAGGCAGGCTTCTTGCCAAGCAGGGAGCCAGATGCGTGGCTCCAACCTAGGACTCTGGGATCATGACCTAAGCCGAAGGCAGACACTTAATGACTGAGCCACCCAGGTGCCCCAAGAAACAGCTTTATTCTTAAAAATTTAAATTATTCTTCCTCCCTTCGCATTCTCCCCTCCAAAAGCAAGAGTCTTCTGGTTATTTCTTTGCATATCCCTAACAGTTTAGGAAATATTCTTGAAAAAAAATGGACATTTTAAAACTTCTGTTACACATTTCCAAATGATCCCTTAGAAAAACAACAACCTCACACATCCCTAAAAGTGATACAGAAGACTAATTACAGAGTTTTTGTTTTGTTTTGTTTTTTAAAATTTTATTTATTTATTTGACAAAGAGAGAGATCACAAGTAGGCAGAGAGGCAGGCACAGAGAGAGGAGGAAGCAGGCTCCCCGCTGAGCAGAGAGCCTGATATGGGCCTCCATCCCAGGACCCTGAGATCATGACCTGAGCCAAAGGCAGAGGCTTTAACCCACTGAGCCACCCAGGTGCCCAGTTTACAGAGTTTTGACTAAAAGTCAGAAGTTCTGACTCCAGAATCCCGCATTTTCACCTTCTGCCACACCATCAACAGACAACATCCATTAAACCACCACCAGGCTGTGATGGCTACCACAAGAGATTTTTTTAAATCTAGCCTTTCTTTCAGGAAACCAACCATATTTTAAAAATAATATAAAACCAGGATTTGTCCTGAAGCACACAGTAGGTTAAAAAAAAAAAATCTCAGGGCTCAATATGGAAGAAATACAAGAATGAGATTCATCAGGTAAAATATTAGTACTGTAATTCTGTACCAATAAGAGTATTAAGATAATATGCTAAAAATTACTCATTTATCTCACTCAGAAGAAGTCAGGTTCTAAGTAATGTTTGAGGGAATAAAGGTGAGATGCATGGTGGAAGAGGCAGTATATTCCTTCTTTTCTGAGGTGGAAGGACCGTACATGGTAATGTTCTTAGCAAAGGTTACTAGACGATATTTCCAAGAAAAATTACTATAAATAAGGCAAATCAGGAGTGCCTGGGTGGTTCTGTCGGTTAAGTGTCTGACTTCAGCTCAGGTCATGATCCCAGGGTCTTGGGATGGAGCCCTGCATCAGGTTCACTGCTCAGTGGGGAGTCTACTTGTCCCTCTCCCTTTGCCCCTCCCCCAACTCATGCACATGCTCACACATGCACACAAGTTTGTGCTCTCTCTAAATAAAAATCTTAAAAAATATATTTTAAAAAAGAACACAGGCAAATAATAAGTAGTCATATCATAATAATTTAACAGGCAACATCAATCCTAGCACAATAAAAAAAAATAATCTAAGCCTCAGGGCACCTGGGTGGCTCATTCATTAAGCATCTGCCTTCAACTCGGGTCATGATCCCGGAGACCTGGGATCGAGCCCCACATCGGGCTCCCTGCTCAGCAGGAAGCCTGCTTCTCCCTCTCTCACTCCCCCTGCTTGTGTTCCCTGTCTAGCTGTGTTTCACTCTGTCAAATAAATTAAAAAATAAAATAAAATAAAATAAAATAAAATAAAATAAAATAAAATAAAATAAAAAAGAATCCAGGCCTCTATGGTTCAGTAAGATCATCAATGTTTAACACATAAATTTATCCAATGAATGGTGAGTTGATTCATGTCAACGGACATGATAACTCCTTAGGGCATGATACACAAATTTCCTGTTCACAGATCTGTTTATTGGTGTCCACTGCACCTTATGTCAGTCACCTTCTAACAGATTAGATTCTAATATTAGATTCCCCCAAACAACTCAACTAAGTTTTCTAGCAAGCAGTTACATTCTGATTTATAAGATCTTTCAACAGATCCTATCACATTCTTACTAAAAATACATTCATTAGCTGATCTAAAGGCCCCCCTAAGGTTTTAGGGAAGGCATGTGATGAGAACTTTAGAAATCGGATTTCAATGAGACAGTGGTGGTATCAGTCTGCTTGAGCCTAAATGAAAGTCAAGAAAAGGGGTGGGGGAGGATAGGTACATTTGTCTATTTTTATTCTTTAAGTTTAACTATGTTTTCTGCAAAAGCCATGGCCTCTCCCTGTGGCAAAAAAAAAAAAAATAAATCCATTCCTAAGATAACAATGTCTACATCTCCAAGAGGCTCAGTCTCTGAAATACCCATTTGTGTGAGGACCCTTGCATAATTGAAATCTGCAAGAGCTATAATAGTGACTGACCTCAAAAATTTAGGAGAAAATGTGGAAGAGAAGAAATGTTAGGAAAATCATCTGCTGATGCCCTCTTTCACAGAAGTATTCAAAACGCAACAAATTTAAATACTGAGTTTTCACTGAAACAGTATATGAAACTCCCACAATGACAAATTCTTCAAGCATTTTTCAAGACATATAACATATGTTTATTTTCCTTTCACAAAAATTGGGCTTTTATGTAGGAAAAAAAAGAAAAAAGAAAGATTGGTGATCACATCTCGATTTTTGGTGAAAATTCATATGGTTATAATCAAGAGTCAAATTGCTAATGACATCAAAATCAATGGGAGCCCTGAAATTAAAGGGTGGAGTCCACTTGTCTCCCACACTCACCTTAAGTCCTTTTTAGGATAAAAAGAGACTTTAAGCACTCTTGTTTCTTGGGTGGTTTATTTAGAACTATGTGGCATGTGCTGCAACTCCCTAAACCATGTTCAAATTTTTTACCACACAAACCCTACACACACACACACACTCACACTCACAGAGGGTGTGAGGAGAGAGAAAGGTGCAGGAGAAAAATTCAAATGTCTTCTGACATCATGATCTGGAAATAAGATATAAACTCAGAGGTTTCATCTAAAAATGTCCCAATTTCATGTAGCTCAAACTAACTACATAATCTTAAGGAGACTTTTCTGAACTGTGTTCTTAAAAAAAAAAAAAAATCAAGATATGTATTATGCTGCCTCTAACAGAGATTAAATCACTCAATTTTGATTTTCATTACTGTGAGTTTTAAAAAAATATCTTACCAGACTACATTTAGTGAAACAAAACTTATCAGGAAATGTAAGGAGTTTAAAACAAATACTTTTGACTTCTGATTATAAGGATAGAAACAATTACAAGTTGGCTGGTTGTGGAAAGTTAAAAAGGTTACACGGAGTTTCATCCTAGATACATATTTGTGTTGATGATAAAAGGACGCCTGGGTGACTCAGTCAGTGAAGCATCTGCCTTCAGCTCAAGTCATGATCCCAGAAGTCTTGGGATGGATAGAGTCTTGCATGGGGCTCCTTGCTCTGCCTGCTGCTCCCCCTGCTTGCTCGCTCGCTCTCTCTTCTCTCTCTCTTTCTCTCTGCCTCTGACAAATAAATAAATAAGATCTTTTTCTGAATTCCTAAAAAGTGAGTCCTAGAATACTTAGGCCCAAGTTAGCCTGCCTAACAAAATAGCTTAATAGATAATAACTTAAGTACCAAATATCAAGAATTTCCACTCATTTAAAAAAGTGTAACTACTTCTTTACACAAAAATTCAAAGTTGTCTAGAAGTAAGTGATAATGTTGATAAAACTGACTCATTTTGGGGCGCCTGGGTGGCTCAGTTGGTTAGTCGACTGCTTTCAGCTCAGGTCCTGATCCTGGAGACCCGGGATCGAGCCCCACATCGGACTTCCTGCTTGGCGGGAAGCCTGCTTCTCCCTCTCTCAGTCCCTCTGCTTGTGTTCCCTCTCTAGCTGTGTTTCTCTCTGTCAAATAAATAAATAAAATCTTTAAAAAAAAAAAACAACTGACTCATTTAGGGACTAAACTAAGTTTAGGGACTCACCTAAATTTCTAAACTACTTTTCTCAATACCTCCTCCCATTTACCTCCCCCCACCCCTCCCCTCATTCGCTGTCCATAAGCTGGACCATTCTGACGTTTCTGCATTTTGATTAGATGATACTTGAGTTGAACTGCCTTCCCTACTAAGGCCCAAAGTATATGTTGAGTCCTACTGGGAAAACATATTAAAAGATAAGCCTCGGGTGCCTGGGTGGCTCAGCTGGTTAAGCGACTGCCTTCGGCTCAGGTCATGATCCCGGAGACCCGGGATGGACCACCACATCGGGCTCCCTGCTTGGCGGGAAGCCTGCTTCTCCCTCTCTTACTCCCTCTGTTTGTGTTCCCTCTCTAGCTGTATTTCTCTCTGTTGAATAAATAAATAAAATCTTTAAAAAATTTTTTAAATAAAAAAAAAGATAAACCTCAATTAGATGACAGATTGCAAATTATTCAAAAAGGGATTTCATTTAATTACATCTTTTGGGTGTAAAAAAGGGTGTATTTAGCTTGAGAAGATGAAAGTAAGGTTCTAAACAGAGTTAGACCTCTTCCCATGTAAATGATAGCTAAGTCATCTCTCCTTATACCAGAGGATGTGAACATGCAAAAGGATCATATATGCAAAGCACAAAAATGAAAACAATGATAAACTTCAATGCACTGTATAAGAAAAAGTAAAGAAGATGAAAGCATGCTGGTTTTCACCACTATTGTGTTGATGTTAATATTGTTAACAGTTAGCATAACTATCTAAAGAAAGAAGTTTCACTCTGAAATTGTGACCGACCAGGAATATAATAATCAAGAAGCCTGTTATTTTTATGCTGGTGCATGGAAGAAAATTCACAGCCACTTAAAGTTTTAGCTTATATTGAGATTTTATAATACATAACTAGTTTCAATATAAAAGCAAATTGAGTGTGTGTGTGTGTGTGTGTGTGTGTGTGTGTTTAATCATAATGGCCTGTCTTTGTATCATGAACTGTGAGAGTTTGAGATGCTGGATCTGAATCCACCAAAAAAACCACCACCACCACCACCACAACAACAACAACAACAACAACAAAAAACAAAAAACAAAAAACAAAAAACAACTAACTGCAAAGAGACTATCCAGGAAGCCCAAACAATGCTCAATCATGACACAATGATCTTAGCTTGCAGATGTGAATCTATCTTTATTAAAAGGGTTGCTCCTTAAGATGGGTGCACCAACATCAATTACTCTCCATTCCTGAACCTCCACATGCACAATGAGGGGATCAGGACTTGAAACAGTGCCATGAGTCAAAGGGAAAAATGATGGAGGAGAAGAAATGGGTTTTGGATTAAAGAGCTGGCATGCACACCACAGCCTTAATGGGCAGCGCTGACAGGGTTCAATTATAGTTGAGCGTGTAGCCGCATTACTGCCAGTGGCTGTCACTTAGGGCACCGGTGCAGAGGAGAATCCAAGTGACTGCAGACAAAGGAAAAGAGAAACATATGAAAACAAAAGACATTTACAAAGCATCTTCAGGAGCAAAGATCCTCCCCTCCCCCCAATACATACACACACCACACACACAGCCAAGTACGTACACATACGTATACATACACACGCTCCTCAGTGCTTAACACAGGCACAGAGCACACACACATACACACACACACAGAGGCAAAAGCTCTTTGTATTTACACACAGTGAAGTTTCCTCCAGCTTGGCTTGCTACCTGATTATTGCAGAAGGGCTTTTAGGCAGAAATATAATTGAATTAAGAGCTGGTGTCAAGGCAATTTTTTTAAAAAATGGGACCTTACATACTATCCCTCCAAAAAATAAATCCACATTAAAACTGTAACTCATTTTGCTGGTCACTTGGTGCCCTGTAGTTTCATTATTCTACATTGTCTTATTAATAATTATCATCCTTTACTATATAATTTTCATCACAAAGCCAAATAAAAAATTTTAAAGGAAATATTTTGATTCCCTGAATAGGCATATGTAAATTTTCTAGGCTGTTGAAATTCTCTCCATGTCCTAATGTTTAAATAGAGGGAGAAAAGTGCTAAATCGAAATTTGGTAAGGCCTGACTAATCAGTTTCAACAATGTGTCTTGCCACAGAAAATCCATTTCTAAAATGCATTCCATGAATTCACTTACAAAAGACAAAAGGCTGTCTCTCTTTCCCATGAAAAATCATCTGTCTCTACAAAACAAATAAACATGTAACTATCTAATTCAAAAACAGTGGCTCAAAGCATGAACACCAAAAATAATCAGAGGTATTAATATAAAACAACTGGATATGTACTATGCACTTATACAAATTTAGTCTAGGAAATTTTAACAAACAAACATACATATGTAATGTCTACTCTACAGTATATTCTTATGATAAATAAATAGCAAATGGTAATGCTGACATTTTTTTCCCTAGAAAGCACCTCCAGATGAATCTTAGCCCATCTTTAAATAATAACTGGACTACTTTTCAGTTATCTATGACCATTCAGAAACAAAAGTTAATCTTAGTGGGGATAATTCAGGATATCCTTCAGTGTCTTTTAAGAGGAAAAAAGCCAGGATGCCTGGGTGGCTCCATGGGTTAAGTGTCTGCCTTCAGCTCAGGTCATGATCTTGGGGTCCTGGGATTGAGCCCTGTGTTGGGCAACCTGTGCCTCCCTCCCCCTACCCCCAGTTTGTGCATGCTGGTTCTCTTTCAAATAAATAAAATCTTTTAAAAATGAAAAAAAGTTTTTTTCAGAGGATAGTTCCCAGCTCCCCTTCATGTGTTATAGCTGCCATTGATTTAATCCTAGGAATATACCACCCACCCCTCAAATCAGAAGGAATAAGACACAAATGCACAGGGCACAGATTACTGGCTCAAAGTAAGCTAAAACAACAGGAAATATGCAAAAGAAAAATGTCTAAAATGAATGAGCATTTTTATACCAACCAATTATCCCTTGGGGGGGGGAACAAACAGTATGTCTTCACTTAAAAAAAAAAGTTTAAAAATAGCCATTTTCTATAAAAGATTCATATTATGACCTCTTCTAATATAATCAGGTGCCAAAAACAAGGCACAGTTATGATGCTGAATGGAAAACAAAATAAAATCAACCATAAGATCAACATCTCCTTTTTTTTTTATATTACCATATGCATTCTCTTTCTAACACTTCCAGGTAATTAGAACACAAATAATATTAGCTTATCTCAACAAAGCATCCTTCTACCAGAGATGGTTACACTCTGGGGATAATTTGCCCATTCTACTGCCCCATCATGAGCACCAGGGAGCTTGAGCCATCAGCTTTCTGGTCACTGCTATCATTCTTATCTGTCTGGAGTCTGCCCACACTGTCTCCTCACTTCTCCACATTGACCTCTCAATCTAGACTCACCTCTCCCACCAACTGAAAGACCTCAGTAGTTTCTCACTGGCTACACTGTCAACATGTTGCACCATAGGCAACCAACAAAATACCAATGAACAAAAGAACTGATCATGTTGAACACCCTCCGCATACAGAGAAGAGCCAGAGAGCACGGCTTTGGAGGACTCCATAGAGCATCAAGTAATAAACAGGAACATGAATGAGGGCCAGGCACCACCTAGTCCCATAAATTTAGAGGCAGAGAAATTAAGGCAATCTTTACAGAGTTTTAATGGGATATAAATACAGAAAGAGTGATGTATCTGAAGTATCTATGTGTAGAGCTCAGCTATTGGAAAATGTTGATTTTCCTCTTCCCTACCCCTTACCGTAATGCATGACTTCATTTTGTCTTAAGACCCAAAGCACTTTGTGGCTTATGTCCCATCTCGGATCTGCCAAGCTAAACCACAAGAGTCTAGGATAAGGACTGCCATAGCTTAAGTGCTATGCAAACACTAAAAATATATTTTATATATACCTCTGATCTCATTGACATAATTGGCACACACCAAAATATACTGCAACCCATCTCATCGTTTCCTGCCTACAGAGTGCTAGTAGTTCATAGAAAGAACTCCACTTTTGGTCCTTATTATAGCCTTAATAAGCCCTATTCACTTTTTATTCAAAAGACTTGTTACCAAAAGATGCCTGTGTTCTCTGAAAATTTCAAATAAATTATAAATTATTTTCCCTCCCAAAATATGGAAAGCTACATACATACTATAGTATAAATTGATTTAAATTTTTACTATTTTTAAATGTTTGTATTGCCATGTTATACATTTAAGTCAAATTAACAAAAATCAACATAAAATATAATTTTAATTAAAATTACAAATTTTAAAAGTTAACAAAAAATAACTATTGACATTTCTCCAACTATCAGATGGGTGGCTTCCTATTATTTCCAGCAAAAAATGTTACTGTTTCTCATATCTCACTTTAGCAAGACCTAATGCTTTAGTACAGTTTCTATCTTTGGGTCTGGCCCCAAAGTCCCAGGTTCACAGACATCTGGAGTGGACATGTGCGTGCAGTAGTTCTTCATCTGACCTAAAAGATGGACACAGCTAAGCCAGACTCAGCAAACAGCCCACCAGTAAAATGCCTTTCCTCTTGGGAGTAAGATTTGATTGGTTTTCCACCACCAAGAGGCTGGCTCACCTTCGGCCAACAACATTCATTTCCCCAAACTTAGCCCAGGGTCTTCCACGCTCACGAGACTTCCAAGTGTCCGATCCATTCCAACCTTTAATAGCTGCCAGACTCCACAGTCAGCCAGTGTGTGTTTCACCCCTAATTGTAAACAAGGTCCCTCATACACGTGCCATAAAACCAAAAGCCAAGCAATAAAACAGTGGCAACCACTCAAGATACTATCTTCTCCATTGGCGACCCTCCCCCATCACTAAAACAAACCAGCCCAAACTCAAATGCCCTCCTTTAAACTTGATCCTGCACTAGAGCTTCCCAGGCTCAAGATGCCTCACTCTGTATACCCTAATTTCAATTTCGATTTAAGGCCATTTGCATCAGAGGGAAGTAGATGAGTGTTCCTGAACTCGACTGTATATACTATCTTAGTTGAGGCGGCTGTAATAAGATCCCATAGACTGGATGGCTTCTAAGCAACAGAAATGTATTTCTCACCATTCTGGAGGCTGGGAAGCCCAGGATCAAGGCAGCAGCAGATTCAATGTCTGGGGAGGACCTGCTTCCTGACACACAGACCAAGGTCTTCTCACTGTAACTTTGCTAGGTGGCAGCAGGGAGGGAGCAAGTTAGTGCCTCTTTTATAAGGGCATTAATCCCAACTATGAGGGCTTCACCCTTAGGACCTAATCACCTCCTAGAGGCTCCACCTCCAAATACCATTACAATGGGGTTAGGTTTCAACATATGAATGAGGGGTGGGACAGACACACCTTTCAGTCTATATAGCAAATACCTACAACCTCAGGAACTAAATATGCAGATTACTACCTCTGGATTTTGCCTCAGATTCTGCACTTCTAACAAGCTCCCCAGTGATGCCTAGGCCGCAGGTCTTACTAACTTGAGTAGCGAATTTCTATACATCCCTTAGTTTCTTGGACTTTAATACTCTTAATTGTTAGGCCTCGCCCACTCTTTTAGTGTGGCTTCTCCTCTGATTAAATATGAGGTACCCTCGTGCCTTCCCTCATGTTTATCAATGACATCCTGATACAAACATAAGTCTGTGATTAGGAGCCCCTGGGTGGCTCCGTCATTAAGTGTCTGCCTTCAGCTCAGGTCATGATCCCAGGGTCCTGGGATCAAAGCCCACATTAGGCTCCCTGCTCCACGGGAGGCCTGCTTCTCTCTCTTCCACTCCTGCTTGTGTTCCCTCTTTCACTGTGTCTCTCTCTGTCAGATAAATGAAATCTTAAAAAATAAATAAATAAGGCTGTGAGTATTTAAGATCAAGATAGCTATGCTCAATGGAAAAAATTCAGGTATTTTAGGTCATGAAGCCCCATTAAAAAAATCTTCATTCTACTTCTCCGTAGTTGAGCCATGAGAAACTTTTAAATTGCCCAGTCATTTAAATTAAAATAATTTATGTTAGATATATAAACTTAAGAGACCAAATCTGGGTCCCATTCTCATACTCTGATCTCATTTATACCCTAATATATTGGCCACCCAAATTTATAGGCCACTGAAATTTATAGGCATGACTAGGATTTCCTGTGAATTTCCTAAACTGCAGAGCCCGTGGACTTCATAGGAATCAGCTCAGTACTACTTTACCACACAGCTGCTGCTGCTTTTAACAATTGCACAGGTTACATATTAATCAAATAATCCCATGTATAAGCAAACCACATGCCTCCTTCACTATCCTCTAAGGATCTTTTGAATGAACATAAAAAATCTGCTCTTTACGAAGGATGTAAGGGAGGGGAGTATCAAACACTGTTTAACACCACAGCAGCTTGCACTGCTCTAAACCCTCGAAGCACACATCAATAAAGCTAGATTTCATTATGGGCCTGACAGCATTGTATAGCTCAAAATTTTTTATTTTATTTCAATCCCACACAAAAGCATAGAGGAAGAAAAGAGGTGCTTATGGAATAAAAGAATGCATATGAAATAGCAACCTAAGAAATAAAAAGAATGCCATTAAGCCAAGAAATACCTACAATGTGTTTAACACTTTCTCAAAAATATATGAAAATTATGTCTAATACATTACTCTTGCTACATTTTAATCTGAGTTCCTTAACCTGGGACATATTTTCAGCAGTGGAAGTCTGAGAACCAAAAAAAAAAAAAAAAAAAAAAAAAAAAAAAAAAAAAAAAAAAAAAAAAAAAAAATCCAATACTTCTTTTTAAACCAATGAATTCTTTGCCCGCAACTCCTCTACCTCAAATTATGACTCCCTTGTCACAGATTTTCACGGATCATGACATCAGTGACTCCTTCTAGTTATAAACAGCTTTTTGTGGTTTACTTCTTGCCAGGATACCTCCAACATACTCAGTAGAGAACCCAAGGGAGCCTTGCACTCCTGGAATTGCATTCTAGAACAACCAATTCTAGCTACCTCAGATTTGCTTCCAAGAATACCTGGTCCTCATCACAGCTTTGCAGAATAAGGGATACAAATGTTACAAATGTTAAGGATATGGGTGCATGTTTACCACTTCACTGATAAGTGGAACAAAAATTTCAACAGACCTTGGAAATAATGTTGTGCAAGACCTCAAATCCTGGTACTTTATCATTAACTATTTTTCTTTTTTCTAACACACTATAGAAGTTAACATCTACCTCAGTCACTCCTGTGACTCTTCATCTTTATTTCTAACACAAATTTCTCCTGATGTTATATATGCTCTTCTTTATTATTTAGAAGAATGGATGCCATTTACTGTCTTCCTTCCAAATGTTCCTCATGACCTTACAATTTGTATTTAAATCACCATTTGTTTATCAACATGTGAAATTATTTTCTATTCCTGTTAACTTTTACTCGTAGGTCCTATTCCCCAAACCATTAGTCATATAGCAGATGTTTCCAGGAAAGACTATAGGAGAAGGGGCACCTGGGTGGCTCAGTTTGTTAAGCAACTGCCTTCGGCTCAGGTCATGATCCTGGAGTTCCTGGATCGAGCCCCGTATTGGGCTCCCTGATCCGCTGGAAGCCTGCTTCTCCCTCTCTCACTCCCCCTGCTTGTGTTCCCTCTCTAGGTGTGTTTCTCTCTGTCAAATAAATAAATAAATAAAATCTTAAAAAAAAAAAAAAAAAAAAAAAAAAAAAAAAAAAAAAAAGACCATAGGAGAAGGATGACTCGTGATTACTGGATACTCCGTTCCTGTTTAAACATCCCTTCTTCCAGTTTAGCCATCTGAAGAAGGTAGATGTAAAATGAGTTTAATCAGAGCTAAGAGATGTGTATCTTAGGAATCATTTCAACTACATTAAGTCAGGGAACCCTACTACTTTTAAGTACAAATAAATGGTTGGCATTCTGATTGCAAGTAAAAAAGAAGAATCAAAACTCACAACATGTAAGATTTATACTGTCATGAAGAGAATAAAATTCAAATAACCTAATTTTAATTGCTTCCTAGGAGTCGTACAGTTGTTAACTTTTTTTTTATCTCTTATTTATTCAATTGTTATAAAGCTATGACTAGATCCCAGACACTACACAGTTAGTGGTCCCCAACACATTCAGTACAGAGGCGACCAGAGAGCAGGCAACCTAACTGTAACTTTTTAAAGATGTGTTTAGCACAAAGGGAAATTCCCCCATTTCTAACCTAGAATTTGAAAACTTTTTAAATGACTCTTCTGGAAACTCTCCTTTTTAATGTAAATAGATCATTCATGATCCTCTCTAAATACAATAAACTCGGGAGTTTTCTTTCTCACAATGATAGCACTGCATTTATTTTTCTAAATAAGAGGGAAGCAGAAAAAACTTTCCTGATGTTATAAAATTGGATGTAACTCAAACAATGACCGATGAGGTGGGGCAACACAGACACTCCCTTCATGATGTTGCTCTTGCTTTATTTATAAATCAAAATCTGGGATATAAGTGCCAGTCAGACATATTCCACCTGGGATCTGAAAATCCTGCTATATTCTTCCTGCTGCTAATACATTAGCCCCAATAACAGAAATTCTGCAATCATAATTTACATCACTGACAGCTTTTGCTAATAATGCGGGGGGGCGGGGGGGGGAGGGCGGAGATCCCAGCTCTTCCTTTAGATTTGGATTGCTTCTTTCATGTCAGTAGTAATGTGTACTTATCTTTTACTTTTCCTGTAAAAAAAATAGGTATGCATCAAACACTGTGGCTGAGGACATCTTCCATCTGAACGTGCCATTTATACACCAGCATTTTTCCAGACATCGTGGGCTTTTCATCTCAAACCAGTCTTGCACTTTCTGAAGTTGGACACCATCCTCCACTTTTACCCTTTTATTTCCACACAGAAATTAATCTGTTGATATCACTTACCATACCATTTCTAACCTTGTCAGAGTCCACTAACAAAGTTAGGTTAGATTTCAGTGAAACTTTTCCTTCCCCAGTAATTTTGTTTTGTTTTGTTTTTTTCCTGGGATGGTGGGTAACTTTACTACAGTTAGTATGTATGGTGCAAAACTACATGCAAATGAGGTATGCCAGCAGCGTGGTACTTTAACCTCATTTAAACAAAAAACAAAAAAAGACAAATGCACAAACTTACTGCTGCTTAGGTCAGTTGAGCTTCTAGGACCCACTTTCTTTTACTGATTTAAAAACCAAACAAATGAAAAAAATAAAGTAGTGTCTGAGAAAAAAATTATCTCTAGCTTGGGAGTACACCTCTTTTATCCTGGCTGCATTTTCTTTGTGGTTATGGCAAGAATAAATGACAGCAATAAATGGCAGTCAGAAGGTCTGAAGCCCTAGCCCCAGGTCTCTTCAAACGCCAATAATAACTCCTCTTCATTCTTGACCATTCCATTGCCACTATTCTGGATGCTACAGGTAACTGAAGACTCCATCTTGGTCTGTACAGTAGAAACAAGAGGGAATCTGGGTGCTCATTCTCAACTTAAAAGACTACCCTCTTTAGTGCAAACAAGTAAAAACTATACAAGCAAAATTCAGTTAAGGGTCCGATGAGAAGGCTTTAGAACCAATCCTATTCTCTTAAAAGAGAATTACCAAGAAGACATACAATTGGAGATAAGTTCTCCTTTGATTGACTTTAGAAATTACCTACGCCAGTTCCCTCATCTTACAGACATGAAAACAGAGTCCTGGAGAGGAAATATGACTTGGCCAACGTCACAGAGGGCCTGCAAGACAGAGACTCAATCTCTTTGCAAGCTGGGCATTTTACTACCAGGATAAGGATTCACCGCATTAAACCATCATTAACAATCTACCTCTAATCCTCCTATCCTGAGCCTCTCTCACAATCTTGGCCCATTTGGGATTGCCAGAACTCCCCTGAAGAAAACCGAGGAGGAAAGAGTTCAGACTGAAGAACCCACAAAAACAAAAGCAAAAGCATGTGGAGAAACCACTTGTAGGTAGAGGACCCTCTAGGACAGGAGAGCCTGCCCCAGGATTTTATTCTGTTTTTGTCAATTCCCAAACTATGGGAAGAGATCCAAAAGCTGCACCACTTGCAGATAAAACCTGAATCCCAAATCAATCTTTCAGAAAAGCATAAATGGCGCAGGGTTCCAAGAATCTATCGAGAACAACACAAAATTAATCCAGAGGCATTCTGGGCCACTCCCCCACACAGACGTACCATTTTCTGCTTCTGCGGCCTTCAGTAACTTCCTCTGCAGCTGACCCTGTGTGGAGAGTGGTCTAGAGCAAAGGGTCCTCACAAGCATTTGTATTCCAAGCATGAGGGTCTCGAGTATTGTGCATGGGTTCTATTCTAATCATCATGCTTTGCAAACTGAGAAAAGCAAACTATAATTTGGAAGTGGTTGCTGTTGTGTTTGATTATTTGTTTCCTCTTTCACAGCCCCAGCACAGAGCAAAATACATCACGTGTTGTACGCACTTAACAAAGAGTTGTTGAAGAATTCTCTTTTCCTAAAGGTCTTTGCTATTTGTGATTTTAGGCCATTTGACTGCTTCTGTGCTGCCTCGTTCCTAAAGACTGTCCTATATAAATGTCAGGAATAATGAAAGGCAATACTGATCCCCTCAATGTGACTATATTATTATAGGATATTTTAAAACATCCAGAAAGAAAGCAAGACCTAAGAAGCTTAATTAACGTTATGAAAGTATTTTAAGTGATAAAGTTACTGTTGAATGTAACTCTGGTATACATGTTAAGTCCATGAATGCAGAATATACTCAAACACAGAACATACTCAAAGAGAGGAGGAAGTATGCCCAAGTTTTTGTCCAAAGCAACTCATTCTGCAGTTGTTTCTGTTACATGATTTTTGCTGTTATGAGGTCCAGAGAGGAGACTGCTCCTACTGCATTTTTAGTATTAAATGGCAAGAACCACCACTTTCCCACCTCCTCAAGACTGTCATCTAGTAATAATAGAGTATTAGATTCAGAGGGGAAGCAAGCCAATACTCTCATTTCACAGACCATATATAAATCCTCCTACCCCTCTTCTTATATGCAAGGCAGCAAATGTTTTTCTAGTCTGTCTGCCCCCAGTCTTCTTCTTTATAACATTCTGAACTCTGCCACGTACAAATTTTTTTCCAGCTGTCTTTCCTCCTCTAGTTATTTAAATCTTCAGAATAAATTAACTTTTTTCCACAACCAGAACTGAACCACCACCCTCTACAAAGCCTCCCACATAATTTACATACCATTTTAAAACTTATTTCCCGTCTTCCAGCAGCTCGCATCAATACACAACATGTCCCTCATCCTTATCTACTCACAAACCGTGAATAGCGCCACCACTAGCAGCAACAAAGATTAGTATAATCGGAAGAAAGGATCACCAAATAGGGGAAGACGCCTAGGGAAAAGTTATATGGAGAGCTAAAAAGATGGGACAACCTCTATTTAAAAACTCTTAAAGAGTGCCTGGGTCACTGAGTCAGTTACGGGTCCCACTCTTGATCTCAGCACAGATATTGATCTCAGGATCATGAGTTGAAGCCTCACATTGGGCTCTACTTAAAAAAAAAAAGAAAGAAAGAAAGAAAAGAAAACCTCTTGAAATAGATGTTGGTTGTCTCTATATAGAAAAAGTGGTGGTCGAGGACACAGGACTTATGCATAAGGTGCAGGGAAGACTCTTACATCTGAAACTATCTCACCCATCTGCCGACAAGTCTTCAGTTCATTGTAGCAAAACCCATGAGATTTCTTGAAGTTAGAAAGCTGTCTTTTTAACAAAACACACATGCTACGAGACCCAATACAGTGACTCATCTGAATTATTTCCAATTTCAAACAAAATTGATCATCTGACTCTCCAATTCATTAGCTGAGATCCCAAGCATACAGAACTCCTTATAAAGTAAGGAAGGACAATAAAATGTTGTGCATGACAGAAGGTCAGCAGGAATAAGGTGGAAGTTTTGGAAGGGGAGCATTAATAATGAGATAAGAGTAAAGAAAGCGCAAAAAGACTAATGTCACTTGCCTCCATGTTGACTAAATTCTATCCTTCCTTCAAAAGGAGAGATTTCCTTTGCTAAAGAAAAAGCAGAAATACTACTTTTACTTTCTGGGAAACGAGTCCCTTGAGGCTTAGAATCATTGAACCATTTAAAACAGTGTTAATTCTAAAACCCTTGCCCTCACACAGAGCACTTCAGTAATTCCCTCAACCTAAGCAAATCAGCATTCTTAGAGGGAAAAGAAGTGAGTGAAAATGAACAACAGGAGGATAGGAAGAAATAAATGAGAAAACTCCGGCATTAGTTGAAAGGAGATAGTATATAGCAGGTAACAAACCTAGACAGGTTTACATTAGAGGTTCTCCACTGGGAGACACTGGCAGCATCTGAAGACATTTTGGATTGTCACAACTGGGAGAGGAGGAATGCTCCTGGAATCTAGCAGACAGGGCTAGGGGTGCTGCTCAACGCCCTTACATACACAGAACAGCCACCCACAACAAAGAATTATCTAGCTCTGAATGCCAATAGTGCTGAGGTGGAAAAACTCTAGTCTAGATGTCTGTAAACTATGAAAAATGACTGCAGGAACAATTAGACAAGGATCTCTTGCCAGGTACACAAAACTTTTCCAGAGATTTCACTTTGCTTATGCTCACCTGCACAGCCACGGTCAGGCCTAGGTTTCCCCAAAACTTTGTTAAAGTAAATGAAGATACTAGTGTGAAAGGGTCTAGTTCATATCCAAGGCTTCATCTCCAACTGACCAAAGAAAATGAGCCTGAGTCAGTGCCCTGGCATTCAAATGTGCAAAGCGATTTGACACGATGAAGAATTCTGGGTTGGACTGATACCACAATCTTAAGAACTGCACCATAGTTAGAGATGTAGCAAAAGGAAACATTATAATCTCGGAATTTTTAGCACATCCTATGAAAAGTACAGAAGTCAAATGAATTCAGATGACTATGATCGTACCAACCAGCACAGATTCAAGACTTACTGTGTGCCAAATAGGTGCTAAATTCTTTACATGCCTAGCATCATGTGGTCCTTATAAACTTTCCATTCTACAGTTAAGAAAACTAAGGTCTGAATTTGTGACAACACACATGAAGCTAGAGGGTATTATGCTAAGTCAGTCAGAGAAAGAAAAACACCAGAGTATTTCACATATATGTGGAATCTGAAAAACAAAACAAATGAACAAACAAAAAGAAATAGACCCATAAAAGTGGGTCTAACTGATAGTTGCTAGAGGGAAGAATCAAGATGGGAGAATGAGCAAAATGGATAAAGAGAAGTAGGAGATACAGACTTCCAGGTATGGAATAATTCAGTTGTGGGGGTGAAAGATACAGCATAGAGACTATAGACCGTATCAACAGTATGGTAACGACATTGTATGGTGACAGATGGGAGATACACTGTGGTGAGTATAGCATTATGTCTGGAGTTGTCGGATCACATGTTGTACACCTGAAACTAATGTAACATTTTATGTCAACCGTACTTTATTTAAAAAACAACCACAACAACAACTGAGGCTCAGAGAGAAAAGGTAATAATCAGAAAGACTGATTATTAGGAGTCAGATCTGAGTATGTCTGATTCCAGAGTCTACCTCCAACTATCATGCCACACTAACTTCCCTAAGGAATCAGAGGGCTGATCCAAGAGAAAGAAAACAAACAATATTCCTTCATGGATCACTCAATTATTTGAGCACCTCCTAAATAACGAGAATACAGCAATGAAGAGGACACACAAGTGCCTTGATCTCAGACAATTAAGAAACTAGTGGGCAGGGGCATCTGGATGGCTCAGCCGTTAAGCGTCTGCCTTCAGCTCAGGTCATGATCCCAGCTTCCTGGGATTGAACTCCCCGATGGGCTTCCAGCTCTGTGCGCAGAGGCCTTCTTCTCCCTCTCCCACTCCCCTTGCTTGTGTTCCCTCTCTCACTGTATCTCTGTCAAATAAATAAATAAAAACTTAAGAAACAAACAAACAAACTAGTGGGCATATAGAACGTGCAAAATGAGATCCTATCATCAGACTCCAATCAACCCCTTAAAGTCCACAAGGAAGTTGGTACAGAAACAAAAGCCTAGTGCCGTGCACAGTGTAATCATATGCTGAGTCCTCTGCACCACTAAAAACTAAAATGAAACCTCTCTCCCCCTTTCAGGGAGAAAGCTCTCTCTCCCCGCCAAAGATCATTTGATGGCAAATTCCAAACAAAGAATCCACTTAAAAACTTGCCACTTGCTATCCATCTATCTCTAGAGAAAATAGATTTAGGACCTTCTTGACAAGAATTTGACACCCTCCCATCCCAGATCTCCAGTCATGTAGAAGATGACGGAGGCATAAAAATACTATAAAATAATAAGAAAAGAAGCTGCAGAAGCAATTGTCTGCTGGGACAGCTGTTGCCTGCACGTGAAACAGCCTCATACATCATCAAGAACACAGTACAACAATGAAAATCTCCTGGATTAGGACACAAAAGACTACATTAAAGTGACAGCTTTATCACTTACTGGTTGTGAGCCTGGCAAGTCAATTAACCCTCTTGGAATACCCATTTTCTCACCTATTAAATAA
This sequence comes from Spilogale gracilis, assembly GCA_004023965.1. Classification (NCBI taxonomy): domain Eukaryota; kingdom Metazoa; phylum Chordata; class Mammalia; order Carnivora; family Mephitidae; genus Spilogale; species Spilogale gracilis. Next base: position 4,997 of record PITA01019375.1, on the reverse strand, counting down.
TAATAATAATAGCTTCCCTGCCTACATCACAGAAATGCAATAAATAAAATAATACATACAGAAGGCCACTGTAACTGTCAAGGTTACTCGTTATGCTTGATACCCAATTTCGTCATCTCTTATTCTTGGGAGCCAGATATTTGGTTAGAAACACAGGTGTTTAGCAGAGGCACGACACAACATCCCCATCCACGTTGTCATAACCCATCACCAAACGCCACCAGCAGAAGCGTGGGCAAGGACAGGGCAGAACCTGACTGCAGAGATCTCTCCACGAGGTGGCGCTAGAGCTTCCTCGTTTTCAGTTTCCGTCTTCATTATCTTGCTTATAAATACAGAACCAAATAGTTGACTTACTTATTTATAGTCATGAACTCTCATATTTCATAATTGAGCATATTTCCCATCGTTACTTTGTACACTTTCCTCCCACCTCCACCTCAATATTTACAGTGGGACTTTACACTTTGATACATGGAAGGGCTCTATAACCCATTATAAGAAAGAGGTCTTGTTTCTCCCTTCACCATCTATGCTACCACTATAAGCCAAGTCTAGTTAACAAAACAAACAAACAAAAAAGACTATCAAAAAATGTGGCTGGAAAATTTAACCTACATCTATTCAAGTACTATTAAAATATTCTGATAAATGTCCACTATATAAAGTGATGAATAATGCATGTATGCAACTGAGGGCAGAGACCTAGTTGCTTGTAGATCTGATCTGAAAACTATCCAAGTATCATGGTCCTTTACCCTGAGGTATGCCTTCTTCCCAGTACAAGCTCAAGGTGACTACAATAGTGTTTGAAAGAAACAATATCAATTATGCCATGATAGATAAAAATGTAGAGTCTTAAACTACCCAGGTTCTTATAGACACTCTACCACATAACTTTGAACAAGTATCTTTGTGACCTTGGATAAGTTCCTTAACTTTCTGAGTCTCAGTAGTTTATGTGTTAATGGAGATTAACAGTACTTCCTAGACCATTGTAAGGATGAAATGAGAATATCCAGGTAAACTAATGAGACACTGTGCCTGTCCTTATCTGATATACTCAGGAAAAGGTTAGTAGCTACTTATTACAATTAAACGATCATCAACTAAAGATATGCAAGATTTTATTTTTCCTACACATATAAATGATCTAAAAATACTCCTGTTTCCCCTCCAGTCCACTTAAATTGGTAAGCATAGATTCAAGCAGTGAGCACCTAAGGGTAAATTTTCAAAAAGCACGACAACCTACTAGCAGAAGCATATCAGGTGCAAGCAACCAATCAGTATAGAAACCACAGCGCAGCAAGGTCGTTACTTAAGGGAAAGTGGAATCCAGGTAGCAGTTATAGGACAGCACTGAATTCCCAGAAGCCCTTGCACTCATGTAGAAAAAGCGTGACAGGAGAGGATGGAAGGCGGAGGAAAAGCCAGGCCACTGACAACACACTGGGCCACTCCCAGGAGTGACAAGGGTCAGAAATAGACAATACAACAACAGTGAAAATTCCCAGTGAGGCTCAAGGAGGATGCTGAAGAGAACAGAATTGACAGGAAACCCAGTACGGTCACGAAAGATTATATGAATTTCCTACAGGTTCAATAACATCTTACTCCACTGCAAATATTAGAAAGATGCTGGAGGCAGAAACAGAAGCCCTATGCTAGAACCACACCCTACATCTCTGGCCACTTCAGGCATTTCTTGTTATCCTCCAAGAGTATAATACAAGCCAGTCGATTCCGCTACAGCATTTGCTTTGTCCCAACATGATTGATTATATTAACAAACAATTTAGCATAACCGAATTCTGCATTTGATTATGCACCATTTCATCTTTGGGAAAGATTAGATAAACAAAGAGAAGGGCACCCAGTTAAGACCAAGCCACATAGGAAGACAAAATCAAATAAAAAACCATGCACATTCGGGACGCCTGGGTGGCTCAGTTGGTTAAGCGACTGCCTTCGGCTCGGGTCATGATCTCAGAGACCCGGGATCAAGTCCCACATCGGGCTCCCTGCTGGGCAGGAAGCCTGCTTCTCCCTCTCTCACTCCCCCTGCTTATGTTCCCTCTCTAGCTGTGTTTCTCTCTGTCAAATAAATAAAATCTTTTAAAAAAAAAATGCACATTCACACTTCAACATCTGCCAAGTTCCCTTAGCCACTATATTATGAGCCACACATCTGGTATTACAATTTTCATGCCCATTTCAGATAACCTGCTTGCCACCACTTCACCATCATTCACAAGCTACTACCTTTCTGATGTCAACTTCCAAAGGCAAACTTCAGATCTTTTTCAAGGCAGTGTGCTGTATTTGTTGTAGTATTCATATAATCCCAAACCTTTTTCTTTCCCCTAAAGATTTTATTTATTTGGCAGAGAGAAACACAGCCAGAGAGGGAACACAGCAGAGGGAGTGAGAGAGGGAGAAGCAGGCTTCCCACCAAGCAGGGAGCCCAATGCGGCACTCGATCCGGGATTCCGGGATCATTACCTGAGCCGAAGGCAGACAACGACTGAGCCACCCAGGTGCCCCTAATTCCGAACCTTTTGACGTGTGTAAAATGGTGCTATCATGTTTATTAGATTTCTGCTTTTTTCTTCCCTGACACATGAAGTTTTTGAGTGCTGTGCCCCATCCGCTTTTTTTCTCATAAGCAAGTGTTTTTGCACAGTGACTTTTAATAATGCACAGGTCACGTTAGAGCAGAGCTATCTGCATCCTATAGTGACCACACACTCTCTCCTGTTTTATACAACCATGTTAAATAAAATTGTGCCCACTGACTGGAGTTCTGTCCTACATCTTGGGCTCAGGCTCATTACTCTTCTAGTTAAATCCTGCTTGCCCATAAGACAGTCTATCCAAAAACAGCCTCTCCTGGCTGGCCAGGGTAGCTACCTAGGTAACCCCCCTCTGAGCTCTTAAGGCAGTTGCCATGTGTGTCCATCATTACAATTACCACTGTGTACAGAAATTCTGCCTTGACAGCTATCTCCACCATTGCTTTAAACCTCAAATTCGGGGACCTGTTCTTTTGTATTTAAGTATCTTGGCACAGCATTGGCACTTAATAAATGTTTGCTGAGGTAAATGAAACAGCAAAACAAAGCACTTCCAAGTTTAACAACCCATTTGATATCTCACGACTCAGCAACAATATCTGTACTCTACAGACTCTCAAGAAGGAAAAAAAAAACTAGAGGAATCGAGAATCATTCAAAACAAGCTGAGTGTGTTCAAAGCCATCAGATCAATAAAAAAAAAGGTATAAAATTAAAAGGATTCAATAGAAAAAGGCCATACCAAGGGAGACAAAGAAGAATGTATTTACATGTAGGGGGAAAGTATCTGACAACACTATAGATATGAGTTTAGGGGCCTCTGGGTGGCTCAGTCCTTAAGCACCTGCCTTTGGCTCAAGTCATGATCCCAGGGTCCTGGGATTGATCCCTGTGCCGGGCTCCCTGCTCAGTGAGCCTGCTTCTACCTCTCCTCTGTGTGCTGCTCCCCCTCCTATGCTTGCTCTCTCTTTCTGTCAAATAAAATCTAAAAGAAAAAAAATGGGTTTATAAATAGTGAATTCTATATGTTAAAAAAAATAAGACCATATTATACACGCACAATGATGCTTTACCAAAACTTTTCCTAAGAGCTGCTACATAATGTTTACCTTTACTGAACATCTTTGGCTTTTAAGTAAGATTTTCCATTTATGCCATGGGAAGGGCAATATAACGGGAGTTTATTAACTTCAATAGGAGGTACATTTAAGCCAACCAAAGAGCACATTTCTTGGTCTTCCCTGAATGGAGACTAAAATAAGACATAATAAAAAGTTCCTTCTAGTTTGGGCAATATACATAAACAAGACACATGGACACTAAAAGTTTTATCATAGATTCAGAAACCACACGTATCACAAAACATTGAGTAAAGCACCTAACCTAGTAATGTTACAGAACTTTTGTAGAGATGAGGACTACAGTCCTATTTCACCAAATGGAAATCATGCCTTATACTGCTTTTAAAGCTGCCCACCACAAGTGATGCAGCAATTGTCCTGGAACCGGAGAGTCACTCACTGCTCACACGTGAACACAAGAATAAGACAATGTAAAAACTGAGTTACATTTACTTTAAAGGGCAAAACACGGGGTGCCTGTGTGGCTCAGCTGGTTAAGCGACTGCTTTCAGCTCAGGTCATGATCCCGGAGACTCCGGATCGAGTCCCACACTGGGCTCCCTGCTCGGCAGGAAGCCTGCTTCTCCTTCTCTCACTCCCCCTGCTTGTGTTCCCTCTCTGGCTGTGTTTCTCTCTGTCAAATAAATAAAATCTTTAAAAAAATAAAAAATAAAGGACAAAACATATCACAAAGCCACATTATAAACAAAGAGAGAATCTTAGTTCACAAAACATCGTAAGTTCACACCGAAAGAAAAAGGTACTCCAAAGAAGTAACAGGAAGTACATAAATAACACGAAGAAGAGTGCAAACAAACCAAGACTCTGAAACAAGCTTTATTTTATAAAGCCTATTCAAGAGGAGATTCTTTCAAAAAGGCTGCCACAGGTTACTGCCAGACTACAAAATCTCAAGGGTGATTTAAATTATTTATATGATGACTAACTGTGATATAGGAATAAGATGTTTCAAAGGGAACAGAAATGCTTCCTTGGATATGGAGAAGGTGTAAATGAAAAACTTGAATGATAGCAGTGGATAAAGAAATTGCCACCAGACTCAGATTTTTTTCAGTGTATGTATACAACGCCTCCCACAAAGCAACCCTCAATTGCTATGCAGATCTTTCTCACAAAACCCTCATCATTCCTTCTTCTTTCATCCTGTGACCCCATAGAATTCAGTGTTCATTACTTTTTAAGTGGCACTTGTGCACTTTTTTTTGTATTTTAAGTGCTTTTTTTTTTTAGTTTTTATTTTTATTTATTTATTTATTTATTTATTTAGATTTTTTTTTTT
>PITA01019374.1:6089-37820 GCA_004023965.1 Spilogale gracilis | reverse complement strand
CCTCTCTCGCTGTGTTTCCCTCTGTCAAATAAATAAAATCGTTAAAAAAAAATATATATATATATATATATATATATATATATAATTTATTTATTTATTTGACAGAGAAAGAAAGCACAAGCAGGCAGAGCAGCAGGCAGAGAGAGAGGGAGAAGCAGACTCCCCGCCGAGCAAGGAGCCTGACGAGGGGATCGACCCCACGACCCCGGGATCATGACCTGAGCAGAAGGCAGTTGCTTAACTGACTGAGCCACCAAGGTGCCCCATATCATTTTTCTATATGTATGAACAGTGGCATTTTTTGAAAGAACAAGAATAGTCTTAGTAGCACCATTTGTAATGGACTCCTGAATGTCTGTTAAGCAGTAGACTGAATGAATAGGCAATAGTGATAGAACCAAAATTCTATATTGTATAATATAGAATTATATTTTAAAACATAATTTTTAAATTATATGCAACAACATGGATGAATCTCAAACATCATATTGAACAAAAAGATACATAACAGTGTCAACCCAATAACATCAGTTTAAAAAGCAAAACTAAATACATTGTTTAGAAGTATGCACACACGTTAGAAGTACTGGGAGACAAGGCAGCATGTGATTAGGGAAGGGCACAAGAGGATGACCCCACAAAATTGATAATGTTCTTTTGGTGCTGGTTACGAGTTTGCTTTAAAATTACTTGCTAAATTGTACATATGTGTTTTATGCATTTTTCTAGATATGCTAGACTTCACAACTTTCAAAAGTTAAACAATAAAATACATGACTGAATACTGAATGTTCAGTTAAGTTTTGGTAGTTGAGTTTCAAAACATCTGAGTTCATTTAGAAGAGATGAGATGCTCTCAAGTATCTGTGGTTATTTCAGGTGCAAAGCACTGAAATTATCACAAACATTCAGCTGATTTTTTTCCCCTAAAACCCGTTTCTCTTCACAAACTAACTTTTGCTTTTCTTCAGAATTCAGAGTTACCACCTCCCAGAATTCTTTCCCAGTATCTCTTTCCTCCCCTCCCCACGAGCACTTCCCACCACCCATCCAGGTCAGCTATCTTCCCTCTTTGTTCCCTCCATAGCCAGAGCGCAGTCACACAGGGTGCAGTGGTCTACTGCAGTGGTCTACCATTCCCAATGCCCTTCCCAGCCCTCCAGCCACACTCATCGCACTAGACTATAAATTATCTTAAAATCAGGGACCATTGTCTTTGTTCTCTCTCAATATTTAGCTCTTTATATGTATGAGACATTCAGTAAGTTTTTGGTGATCAAATGAATGAAAATATATTCCCAAAATTCCAATGAGCAATACTTCTTGCCAATTTTTACTCGAGTGACATGAGATATATGATTAAAACCTTTTATGTCACAGCACGTAAGTAGTCAATAAATGGCATTACTAGGAGAAAGCTTTGCAAGGAAGGGAAGAGGGTTAAAACAGTATCCACAAACTAAAAACATTACTGCCAAAAGTCAAAAGCATTAATAGGCTTATTCCTCTTTTAAATAACTTAATTTAATAATAAGTATTTCATAAAGAAGTTTTAAATATTTTAGCAATTTAACTAAAACATTAATTTTCCATGAGTCAAAAATATCTATATTAAAACTCCTACCAAAGGCAATAATGACAAATAAATAGGATCTTGATTTCAAAAGAAAATAAATCTGTATTATTTTGGTCAGGTTGGTGCTCAAGTTTAACTTTCTCAGTTGAAGGCAGTGTTATTGAACTGACATTTTTATTTTATTTATTTTAAAATATTTTATTTATCTGAGAGAGCGAAAGCATGAGAAGGGAGAAGGTCAGAGGGAGAAGCAGACTCTACGTGGAGCTGGGAGCCCGATGTGGGACTTGATCCCAGGATTCTGGGAACATGAACTGAGCCAAAGGCAGTTACTTAACCAACTGAGACACCCAGGCGCCCTATTTTATTTTATTAGGTAGGCTCCATGCACAGTGTGGGGCTTGAACTCACAACCTTGAGATCAAGAGTCTCACACTGTACCAACTGAGCGAATCGGAGGCTCCTGATACATATAATTTTAAATGTACTCAAAAGGTTAGACTCTTGAACATACAGATTTCTTGATTATTTTCACAACAGAGTAAAGCTTAATACAGTGGACCCTTAAACAATAGTAGGTTATTTATAGCTAAGTTGTGGGGGATTTTCAACTGTATGGGCATTAAGCACCCTTACCCCCATGTTTTTAAGGGTCAATTGTATTTTTATTTTTAAGATTTATTTATTTATGTATTTGAGAGAAAGAGAGAGAGAGCATTAGCGCATGGTGGGAAGGGGCAGAAGAGAGCCTTAAGCAGACACTTCGCTGAGCCTGGAGCCCCAAGGAGGGCTTGATCTCATGACCCTGAGATCACAGCCCTGAGATCACCACCCGAGCCAAACCAAGAGTCAGATGCTTAACGGAGCCACCCAGGTACCCCTGCCACAGAATGGTTTTAAAATACAGCTGACCCTTGGGGCACCTGGGTGGTGCAATGGGTTAAGTGTCTAAGTCTTGGTTTTGGCTCCAATTGTGATAGCAGGGTTGTGATATCAAGCCCTACTTAAGGCTTCAGGGTCTGGGCTCAGTGTAGGAGTCTGCTAGTCCCTCTGCCTCTGCTCCTCCCCCCAGGCTCTTACACTCTGTCTCTCTTGCTCTCTTAAATAATCTTTTTTTTTTCCCCCCAGATTTTATTTTTCAGAGAGAGAGAGAACAAGCAGAGGAATGGCAGGCAAAGGGAGAGGGAGAAGCAGGCTCCCCACTGAGCAAGGAACCCATGCGGGATTCAATCTCAGGACATCATGACCTGAGGGCAGATGCTTAACCAACTGAGCCGCCCAGGTACCCCATGTTTTTAAAAATAGATATAATTTTAAGAATTATAGTACTGGGTTCTAAACAAAGAATCGTATGGAAATCGTCAGCAAAAGTTAACTTTAGTACTTTGGGATTCAAAGGATTTTTTGGGGAATGGGAAGGATTAGGATTTTTTTGACATGTCCCAAACCTCAAGCCATGGGAAAACAAGACATTATATGCAAATTAAAACATATATTTGCAAAGAACATAGAGCAAAAATATCAGTAAGTCCTTAATTTGGACACAAAAAAATGAAATGGGTTTTGCTATTTTCATTAGGCTGATCCCCTTCCTTAAAGGAAAGAATCTATAACTACAGAAAACAAATTGATCATCAGGAGAAAGAGGGGGTGAAATAAGTCAAAAGGATTAAGAGTACACTTAGAGGGGCGCCGGGGGGCTCAGTCGGTCGGGCGACTGCCTTCGGCTCAGGTCATGGTCCCGGAGACCCGGGATCGAGCCCCACATCGGGCTCCCTGCTCGGCGGGAAGCCTGTTTCTCCCTCTCTCACTCCCCCTGCTTGTGTTCCCTCTCTGGCTGTTTCTCTCTGTCAAATAAATAAATAAAATCTTTAAAAAAAAAAAAAAAAGAGTACACTTAGAGTCATGAGCACTGAGTAATGTGTAGAATTGTTCAATTACTGTATTGTACAGCTGAAACTAATATAACACTGTATGTTAACTACACTGGAATTAAATAAAATAAACAAACAAAGGAAAGAGTCTAAAATCTCTGCCTGGCACTCAAAATCTGCTGCATCTAGTCTGAACCTAATTTGCCAAATTTTAACTCTCACTGTTCTCCAAGAATACCACCTACTTCAGTCACATTGGTTACTTAATTATCTTCCAAACTCAACAAGCTCATGATAATTTAAGGTTCCCTCATCTAGAATGTGTTTTCTTCACTCCATTTATGTTAATCTTACCTGTTCTTAAAGGCCCAGCTTGGGGGAGCCTGGATGGCTCAGTGGTTAAGCATCTGCCTTCAGCTCAGGTCATGATCCCAGGGTCCTGGGATCAAGCCCCTCATGGGGCTCCCTGCTTAGTAGGAGGCCTGCTTCTCCCTCTCCCACTCCCCCTGCTGTATTCCCTCTCTCATTGTCTTTCTCTGTGTCAAATAAATAAATAGAATCTTTAAGAAAAAAAAAGGCCCAGCTTGTTTTACTGCTTTCTGTTCTTTCCCAGATTTTTCCAACCTATTATGTTCTCTCTTCCTTCCAACTCTCTTGGCTCTCACAGTTCTAATACGGAAAAGCTCGCTGGATTTTGCTGTTGTTTACCTATTTAGAAATCTTTTGAGGGGCACCTGGGTGGCTCAGTTGGTTGATCGACTGCCTTCGGCTCAGGTCATGATCCTGGAGACCCGGGATCAAGTCCCGCATCGGGCTCCCTGCTCGGTGGGAAGCCTGCTTCTCTCTCTCTCACTCCCCCTGCTTGTGTTCCCTCTCTGGCTGTGTTTCTCTCTGTCAAATAAATAAAATCTTTAAAAAAAAAAAAAAAGAAATCTTTTGAACTGTGAAATATAATGCATACAGAGAAGAGTGTGAAAACAAAAGTGAAAAAAACTCAATGATTTATCTCTCAGTGAATACACATGAAACACTCCCCAAGTACAGAAACAGAAAACTGTTAGTACCCAGAAGGCCCCCTCATGTTCTTTCCTAATCACTAATACCCTCATCCTCTCTTACCCCTCTACAAAAAGGTAACCACTATGCTAACAACTATGGTAATCCCTTTCTTGCTTTTCTTTAGAGTTTCAATCATCTAAGTATGTAACCCCAAACAATATAGTTTTTTCAATTTTATATACATGGACTCATACAGTGTCTGTGTGTCTGGCTTCTGTACTGAATATTACATGAGAATCATACATGTTTTGTAACAATGTTCATTTTCATTCTGTATAGAAAAGACGTTTATACTCATTTAGATAAATGGATAATTTTTATCCATTTTTATCCATTCCATAGACAATGGACATTTGGGTTATTTAACTTTTTTTTTTAAGATTTTATTTATTTATTTGACAGACAGAAACACAGCCAGAGGGGGAACACAAGCAGGGGGAGTGAGAGAGGGAGAAGCAGTCTTCCTGCCGAGCAGGGAGCCGGATGTGGGGCTTGATCCTGGGACTCTGGGATCATGACCTGAGCCGAAGGCAGTCGCCCAACCAACTGAGCCACCCAGGCGCCACCTGGGTTATTTAACTTTTAAAAAGTATGTATGCTTTGTCTCCCCAGTTGGAATGCAAGTTTCATGGGGGCAGGAATCATATTTTATACTGTTTTTTTTTTTTTAAAGCTTTTTATTTATTTGACAGAGAAGGAACACAAGCAGGGGGAATGAGAGAGGGAGAAGCAGGCTTCCTGCCGAGCAGGGAGCCCGATGTGGGACTTGATCCCGGCTCTCCAGGATCATGACCTGAGCCGAAGGCAGTCACTTAACCAACTGAGCCACCCAGGCGCCCCATATTTTATACTGTTTTATATTTACTTTAGTATTTGCATAATGCTAAGTACATTATGGGTGCCCCAATCATACTAAATAATGATTAAACAAACAAATCTACAAGTAGTTTAGGAGGTGAGAAGAAAATAATTAGTGTTGGAAATCAACTAATTTTTTTTAAAAAAAGATTTTACTCATTTATTTCAGAGTGAGAAAAAGAGAGAAAGAGAGAAAGAGAGAGAATGAGTGAGGAGAGGGGCAGAGGGAGAAGCAGACTTCCTGTTGAGCAGGGGGCCCAACACAAGATGTGATCCCAAGACCCTGGAATCATGACTTGAGCCAAAGGCTGAGGTTTTACTGACTGAGCCCCCCAACAGAGCCTATCAATTAATATTTTTAGAGAGAGTTATGTAACTGGCATTTTAGAACAACACTACTGCTTTAATTAATCAGAAGGTTTGACCTCTCCTATTTCTTTATACCTAAAATTTATCATTTCTTGTTCTTCCTGAGCCAAATGAAAGCTGAAAACAATTTATCAACTATTTTCAAAAGTAAAATTAGAACTCAAAAGGTAATTATACAAAAGGTTAATTATCTATTCATCTTTGTATAATATCTCACCAGAGCTCCTTTATTTTTTATTCTATTTCTTTATATTTGTATTAACTATTATAAATTTAAAAGCACAAAAGTAGTCCAAAGTTAGATTCTCTACAAAACAGAAGCAAAAATTCTAGAATCTAGGGTCAACAGGAAATTAATCATTCCTATTCAAAAGTAAAATAAACCAGATAGCCTTCTAGTTCTAATATGCTCTTCTACAGTCAGTGAACATTTCCTAGGCACTGTGTAAACATCTCAAAACGGTATTTATGCCACCTAATCTTCAGACCTACTCTAATATTCTCTTGGAGAGTCAGTTTTGCATTTTCATTTGCTTAATTTTCGTAAAACTAGAATTTCATCAACTTTCTCGGGAAACAGCAAAGTGCACTTGTGGGGAGATTTTCTGATCATCTGTCTTGGCCAAGTACATATGTGCGTGTCTCTAAGATTAGCTTAACAATACAGGCTATAAGATCTCTTGTAAGTTTTGTTCAAGTCGGAAATTTGACATGACAAAAACAGAGAAGGGAAACGTGGTAAAGAGAATGTAAAGTCTGGGGCGCCTGGGTGGCTCAGTTGGTTAGGCGACTGCCTTCGGCTCAGGTCATGATCCTGGAGTCCTGGGATCGAGCCCCACATCGGGCTCCCTGCTCTGAGGGGAAGCCTGCTTCTCCTTCTCTCACTCCCCCTGCTTGTGTTCCCTCTCTGGCTGTGTTTCTCTCTGTCAAATAAATAAAATCTTAAAAAAAAAAAAGAGAGAGAATGTAACGTCTAAGAAACAAGGATAATCCCAAATTAAGGAATCACTGCAGAAAAGAACAGATGGTACTAGATGTATGTAGCCAATTCATTACTAGCTAAGGATAGTTATCAAAGCCAAATCTAGTCCTTTTTAATGTAAAGTAACATTTTAATTTATTAAGTTTTCAAAATGAAGGCCAATAATAAAATGTGCCTTTATTATTATCGTATTACTAAAGGCTTTCTTGGAGAATTAGTAGACTGTTTAAAATATTAACAGTTATATTTCTTCATAACCTCTTCATTAGGGAAGAAAGTGAATGAGACAGAATAAAAAGTTAAATTACAAATGAAGGGGTGCCTGGGTGGCTCAGTTGGTTAAGTGACTGCCTTCGCTCAGGTCATGATCCTGGAGTCCCGGGATCAGGAAGCTCGCTTCTTCCTGTCTCCCTCCCCCTGCTTGTGTTCCCTTTCTAGCTGTGCTTCTCTCTGTCAAATAAATAAGTAAAATCTTTAAAAATATAAATAAATTACAAATGAAGGCTAATGTACTACAGTAGAAAAACCAACAAATATGTGGTTATACGGTAAGACCTGCTTTCTCAAGACTAATTCTATTACAAAGTGTTCTATTAATGACTTTTTATTTGTGTATATTTGTAGTAGGTCTGTATGAATATGTATACGGAAAACTTAGAGAAATCTGCAATTTATTTAACAAATTTTCTAAAATTAAAATATTTATCAGTTGTTATTTCTAAAGATTCACAGAATAGAATTTAAAAGAAGTTATTTCTGCTGCACTGCAAGCAGAACAGCTTTTGTAAAACAGCTTTTTTGTAAAGCAGCTAATCATACATGTATCTTGTCTTGTCATTTAGAAGATTCTCCTCCTCACAGTTCAAGACAATTCCAATGTGTGGGCTCTCTTTCTTAGTTTAATAGGAGGCTATTTCACCATCAGTGTCAGTTGGAAGACTGAGCACAAAAATTTTACATGTGTTACGCTCTCTCCTATCTTCTAAAATTTTGGAGGAATTTTGTAATTAAATTACACTTCCAGTAATTATACTTCTGGACTTTACCCTCCAAGCACCAGCTACCCTCCCAAGCACCCCCACCTCCCGCACGGCTAGAGCACAATTCTAAGGCCAACGTAGCATTAATGAAAATATTCTGTCACATTATTTCTTAAAAACATTCCAATATTCAAGAATCTCTGGGAGACCCTAGCAAACCCAACTGTGTTACCTCTTTGTCTTTTAGTCCCAGGAGCAATACTTCTTCCATAAGGGTGAGGCGAATATCCTTAGAGTCACCAGAATCTTCATTGTCTGGGCTCCTGTCTTGATTAGTGTCTTCCTCACTTTCCACCTTCTTTTCAGAGTTCTTGCCTACTTCAGTGCGACGGGCCCGGTGAGTTAAAGTGGTCATTTCTCACCTGTTTCTGGAGAGGGTGATGAAAAAAAATCTATAAGTGACTTATGTAAACAAAAACATATACATATTCATACCTACTATAAATATACACAAATAAAAATTTATATAAACTTAAATAGAGAAGTAATGACCAGAAAAATAGGGCAGGTAACACAATAGGTTTTCCAAAGTATAATAGCTTGAAGGCACTGACAGAAAATCAAATCAGTAATATTAAAGACCAGTACAAATGATCTTTCTTCTTTCTGTTTAAAGAAATGATCATCTTTTAAGCCTGCTAATTTTGCATGCATAATCTATAATCTAGGAGTATATAGGCATCATTGTAACTTGTCTTTCACAAAATGCATTCTCCCCAAGTTAATAATATGGGACAACAAAAAATTGTGAGAATCCAGGCCCAAAATCCATGTAATAATTTATATGTAACTTCTGTAAACATTCAATGGCACATCAAAAAATATAAAAAAACAGAGAAATTTAAAAAATAAGAAAAACTAAATATATATATTCTCATATTTTCTTACCATAACTCATCTCATGCACTCCCTTTGGAAATCACATCTACAGAATAGCACTCAGAAGATCATGTGTAGTTAATTCTATATACACGGACAACTTTCATCTCTATCCCTAGCTAGCCATCTTACAAATACTCAAATAGCTGCCAACAAAAAGTATCAGCAAGAGAATGCTAAAAGATTGATTTCTTTCTGAATTGCAAAAAAAACCCAAACAACAAAGCACATGCCCTTTTTAACTGTGTGCTACAGATGTTTTAAAAATCTAGTCAAGAGAAATGGCACTAAAGCATGTATGATGAAGTTTAAAGTTAGCATATTTTATTTGCAAATAAATCTGTCAGTTTTTAAAATGACAGAATATTTTAAATCAGTAATTATTTAAAAGAATATTTTTCAAGTTCAAAAGAATGCATTCAAAAGCCTCTGTGATTGGATCCTGTTCTAGCCTAGTTCCCACTGCGTCACTCTTAACCACATACTATTAACAAGCCACGTATCACACATGCTCCATGCTGTCACTTCTGCTTCTTTGTACAGGCTGGTGTTCTTCCCCCTTTCCTTTCCTCTATATTCTACCCATTATTCAAAGGCCTACTGAGGATCCAGGTAAAGCCTTAAGTGAACCCTCATGTTCCCTGGCCAGAACTGGTCTCTCTCTCTCTCGCTGTACTTTCACAGAACTTTATTTATACTTACATCCTTTAAAGTATTTATTATAGTCTTTCTTTTGGTATGGCTGTCTCTCAACTGTAAACTTCTTGAGGGCAGGGATATTGTCTTCTTGGGTTTTTATAGTCTCCATAGCAACTAGCACAATGTCTTTAACGTTGTAACTGCTCAATAAATATATACTGATTAAAATGAATACTCAGAAATGTGAACATTTTTAAATAGAAGTACAAGTGACTTACAAAAGATTCTTTGTACAAGGCTATGTTTCAAATACAACTCTTGGTGGGAGGCGGGAAGAAGGAAGGAGAAAAAAAAAAAAACAAACCCATGATATAAACGCTTAGGGGCATTAACCCTATCTCGCACTGTGAACAGGGTTTATTTCCTAACCTAATCCGAGAAACTTTAAATCTTCAGAGAAAAGAAAGGGGGGTGGGCTGGGACTTTGAGGAAGTAATACCTCTGAACACTTACTAGTTAAAAATCCTGTTTTAGGGGGGGAAAGGACCAAAAAGTGACTGAATAAGAACCTCCCTCTCGCCATAAAATAAAAAAATCTGTAGGCTTTTTTTTTTGGACATAAGGAAATGTATATCCTCCGTTGCTTACCTGACGTTACTCCTCGGTTACGGCCGGACACAGGCAGCAGCTGGCGCTCTCCTTTAGAGGGACACCTGTTCCCCCGCGTCCTCCCTGCCGTCCTAGCAGGTAAAAAAACTTCTCAGGCACGCCGAGAGCACAAACTTCCTGATCCTTCGATGCACAGAAGGAACACCACATCAGCTTCCTCAGGATCCCTAGGCAACCTACCTTGGTGTTTCTCCATTGGACCAATCACAAACCGCCAAGGTTCAGTCCAGCCAATGGGAGCCTACGAGGGGAGGCTCTCCCCGGGCTATTGTGTGGCGATCCCGACAAACACCCCCAGAAGGAGGCAGGTTTGGGTCAACCTGACAGCTGGTCAGTCCAATGAAGTAACCTCCGTAGAAGAGAGGCGCGGGCGCCGCCCCACCCCCCGTGAGCCGGCCAATCAGAGCGGCCAGTGAGCAGCACCCGCTGCCCACCCGCAGAGGCTTCTGCTGGTCAGTCTCCGCAGCAGGTGTGTTACCTGGAGCCGCGCGTTCTAGGACCCTTAGATGTGCTGTCATTCAGAAGAGCTCAGGATAAGTAAGCGTTTTTAAATTGGCTGTTTTCGACAATTAGCTTGTCCCGAACTTTCCTGTTCCAGAAAAACCTGATCTGGGTCAGTTTGCGGACGTTTATTTGGTTTACATTAAACAGGACAGGCACATTTCTACCATTACCATACACAGCAACGTTCTCTGTTAGCGCTTGCTACTGGCAGACCTATGGGTGATCTATGTTTTATAGTAACTATGTTTATAATAATCTATGTTTTATAATATGGCTGCTGAAACTACAAAAAGCAAACAGACCAAGTTTTAAGTCTTCCTTTTTTAAGGCAAAGGAAATGGTCAAACCTGAAACCAGGTCCCAGGTATCTCACTAAATGCAAAGAAACTCAAAGGTTCTGGGAAGTGTGCTCAACTCTTGTAAAGTACCATCTACCAAAATGATCTCAAAATTAATACCCAAACATTTTCTGCTAATTAAATAAAAATTAGAAGCCATGAGTCTAGATGCTGAACAATATTTTATTTATGCTGCCCAAAATGCCAGACCTTAAAAATCAGTCCTTATTTTGCCTTGAAGTAAAAAAAAAAAAAGGTTAAAAAAGATAAAGAACCAATATTTAACGATTTAATACACTCTATCAAAGTACCAAAGAACATTGTTTTAATGACACAGGGACAAATAGCCAGTTAAATGTTACAGATTTAACATAAGGAAAAAGTAAGTTCCTACCAAAATTAAATAACAAAATAAACATTATTTGTTTTTAAATTTGGCTGTAGAGGGCCTTAAAGATTAATATGTTTCCAGGAAGTATCCACCAAAATGGAAGATCAATACTGAATAGATAATGAGCAAAATCCATTATGACACTGGTACTTTTGGTTTTATTCAAAAGTTCTCTTGCATCGTCTCAGATAAGATTAAGGATTACAATATGACAGCTAAAAATTCATTTTAGTGAACTAACTGCTTAAGACTACATATAAATTTTCACAGATAAGGTAAACACAAGTTAAAATAGTAATACCGGTAGTTTAAATGTTGAGAACTTCGCAAACATGTAGAAGAAAAAATTAATTTTTATATGTGCTCCTTTGGTTCACTAAACTTTCTTCTTTTTGGCACTGACTCTTGACTAGAAGAATCAAAGTGATGAAGGACCTGTCAAAAGAAAACAACTACTAAGTATACTTTTCAGCTTGCATGTCTTTAACTTTTAGATTTTCATGTCTCTGAGGTTTGTTTTTTCCATCCTTCCCTTTCTTTTTAAAATTATACATAGTGTAACTATTTCCTACTAAGATAGGATACCTGAGTTCTTTAAAAAGTAGGGTAAATTTTATTACTGATATATCTTCCAATGGCTGCTGAAAGTATATACTTATAAAGTGTAAGGTCTTTATTAGGGTTGTTGGAGAAGTCAAAAACAGATCCAACATTATGTCCTCAAATCAGTAAAATATTCTGGAGGGATAAGAAGGAAAAAAGATTTTAAAATGAGCTGCAGATAGAGAAACATTCTATCTTGGCACCATGTAAGATATAAATCATGTATTCTTTTTGTATCGCTGGTACTTAGCAGTGCCTGATAAATATTAGACATTCATTGCACACTTTTGAACGAATGGGAGGACAAATAAAGAAAATTCCCAGGGTGTCTGGGTAGCTCAGTTGGTTAAGCCTCTGCCTTCTGCTCAGATTGTGATCCCAGGGTTCTGGGATCAAGGCCGACATTGGGTTTCCTGCTCATTGGGGAGCCTGCTTCTCCCTCTTCCGCTCTCCCTGCTTGTGCTGTCTCTCTCTGTGTCAGATAAATAAATAAAAGCTTAAAAAAAAAAAAAAAGAAAAGGAACTTCCTAAAAGTATTCCTTGAGTTACTCAACTTTGATTTTTCTGAAAAAACTCACTAATGACACAACTGGAATGATTTTGAAAAAAAAAAAAAATCAAAGCTTAATACACTGGGAAAACTTAATATATTAATTAATGAAGTGTCAGGTTATTTCATTCCCTTCATAAGTTATGTAAATTTAAGATAATTTTTTTAATTAATTAATTTATTTGACAGAGAGAGAGATCACAGGCAGGCAGAGAGAGAAGAGGAAGCAGGCTCTTGCAGAGCAGAGAGCCCAATGCAAGCCTTGATCCCAGGACCCCAAGATCATGACCTGAGCTGAAAGCAGAGGCTTTAACCCACCGAGCCACCCAGGCGCCCATAAATTTAAAGTAATATTAACTATATTTTTAGACTACCCCTTTAACGTTTGAGTTTTTTTTTTTAAGATTTTATTTGACTTATTTGACAGAGAGAAACACAACTAGAGAGGGATCACAAGCGGGGGAGTGAGTAAGGGGGAGAAGCAGGCTTCCTGCTGAGCAGGGAGCCCAATGCAGGGCTGGATCCCAGGACTGCAGGATCATGACCTGAGCCAAAGGCAGATGCTTAATGACTGAGTCACCCAGACGCCCCTAACGTTTGATTTTTAAAAGCAGTCTTAGATATTCAGTTGTCTAAATGTTAACTTACTAATAATTATAAAAATTCTAGTTGGAAAATATAAACATTTATCTCAGAAATGACAACTACATGATCTGATTTGGTAAGATAAGGTCCCAAATATGAACAACTGTTAAAAAATGTAGGTCAAGAAAATTTTTCTTTCTCCTAAGGTACTAAGAGGAGATGCTATTTTTTTTATGGAAAAAGTTGATTTGGTAACTTATTTATACTTCACTTCTGTTCTCTTGGAAACTCAGATCAAATTTGTGGCCCAATTTTAGCTCTACATAAATAAAATGGCCTAAATATTCTTATATTCTCATTCTATTCATATTTTTCTGGATATACTGATTTTAATGTTTTTATAAATTCCTCCAACTACTTCAAATCATTTATGAAGTCAGTAAATATTTACATGGAAAAAATTAATAAACCTAGCACATCTTATTTTAAAATCACCTCATTTTTTTTTAAAGGGAGTTTTTTTTTGTTTTTTTGTTTTTTGTTTTTTAAAGATTTTATCTATTTGACAGAGAGAAACACAGCCAGAGAGGGAACACAAGCAGGGGGAGCGAGAGAGGGAGAAGCAGGCCCCCCGCCGAGCAGGGAGCCCGATGTGGGGCCCGATCCCAGGTCTCTGGGACCATGACCTGAACCGAAGGCAGCCGCCCAACCAACTGAGCCACCCAGATGCCCCAAAATCACCTCATTTTTAAAACCAATTATATATAAACAAGATTTGGATATTAGTACTTTGAGGAAATATCCAGGAAATAAATAATAAATATGATAATATAAATAAATAAATGATATTTATTTATATTATCATATTTATTATTTAAAATTTAGTCTAGAGGCGCCTGGGTGGCTCAGTCCATTAAGCCTCCAACTCTTGACTTTGGTTCATGTCAGATTGCAGGGTTGTGAAATTGAGTCAGGCTCTGTGCTGGGCATGGAGCCTGCTTAAGATTTTTTCTCTCTCCCTCTCCTTTGGACCCTCCACCCTGTTCTCCCTCTCTAAAAAAAATAAAAATAAATAAATAAAATAAAATTTAATCTACAGTAATGATAGTCTGATACTTGCCATTTTATTCAACCTGTATATTATCATAAGACTTACTCTTTTCCCAGGTTCAAGTTGACTTCTCTTCCGATTTTCTTTAGAGGATTTTACTGGTTGATTTCCATTAGCCTCCACAAAGATGGAATAATTACTAATTGGTTATTTCTCAAAGAACAACCAACACTTGATTTTTTAACTATAGGCAACTATATGCAGTTTTTTTTTAAAGAAAGCTTTCCTGATATAATTCAGATGCCATACAATTCATTTATTTAAAAGTTTACAGTCCAGTAATTTTAAGTATATTCAGAGTTGTAGTCAATTTTAGAACACTTTCATCACTCCAAAAAGAAACTCTGAGGCTGGTTGGTTTGTTCCTTCCTTCGTTCTTTCTTTTTAAAATTATACCTAATGTAACTATTGCCTAGTAAGACAGGATAGCGGGGTCCTTTGAATGTAGAGTAAAGCTCTCATTCCTGATTCTCCCCTTCTCCCACTAGCTCTAAGAATTTCTCTCTATATAGAAACCCCTATTCTTGACTTTGAGGTAAGTAGAATCATAAAATTTGTGGACTTTTGTGACTGGTTTCTTTCATTTAGCATGTTTTTCAAGGTGTATCCAGGTTGAAGCATACATTAGTGCTTCATTTCTTTTATGGCTGAATAATATTCCATGGTATAAATATACTACATTTGCTTATCCATTTGTCTGTTGATGGATATTTAGGTTTCTTCCACCTTTTGGATATTGTAAATAATGCTATCTGTGCAGTTTTTAAAATGAATATTGGATGATGACACATTATTAGCTATCATATCACTATTCTCTAAAAGGACACACTTATTTTCTGATGCTTAAAATACTTGTCAATGATAACTTTCTTAGTGTATATATTATTAAATATTTTCATTTTTTGCCCTTTCCTAACAATAATTCAGTCATGATTCTCAAAATCAGGAGTACTGTGGCAGAGAGTTCATATCCAAAAACGTAGGCAATTTCAGAAATGAACTTATGTCACCAAAGTATCTTAATGTCATAGTACAAGAAAATCCTTCCTAATAATTTTTTTTAATTCTTGTTTTTCTCCCCATATCCTAGTAAAGGATACTAGAATACCATTTTGCTGCTAGTTGTAATAATTTTTGAAACTCTTTTGTCTCTTGCTTTCATCAGCATACTAGTTTGAATACTGCCTCTACCAGTTCAAACTTCTTATGGAAAATGTAGAAACGGGCCGGCTTAGTTGGAAGAGCATATGACACTTGATCTTGGGGTCATGAGTTCGCACCCCAGTTGGGGACAGAGATTACTAACACTAATAAGCAAAAACTTTTAAAAAATGTGGAAAAAAGGACACCTAAAAATGGCACCATAAATCAATGGTTTGTTGGTAAATGTTAACAACCAGTTCTCTAGGAATAACAAATCCTGAGTTGAGGCATTTGCTGATTTCCATGCTGTGAATATTCTCATCATGTCCAATTTCAAGCTACCAACATGATGTCACTGAATAAGGATTCAGGAAGAAATGCCACTATACCACTGTTAGAGTGTGCTGTTTGTTTACACAATGGTTTTTCTTCATCTTGGAACCTTTGAGTAACTTAAAAGTCTAAAATAAAATACAAATTTCCATTTAGTAAAAATAGAAAACAAACACAAAGCAGTGGGTTTTTTGCTTAAAACCATGAGAATCATTTTATGCAAAACATATACAAAACATTCATTTTTAATATCTTATTAGCAAGACAATCTATTTACAAGATAGAGGATGAGAATATTTTGGCACTCTGGGCAATCTCCTTGAGAGTCTGGATGAAAGTGTCATTTCTCAACGCCTTTCCTGAATTCTCTTTTATGTGTACCTTCAGTAAAATTCACCATTCTTTCCTTTTTCCATGTAGCCTATTCAAACTGTCATGGCCCTCTATCACTGCTTGTTGACCTCCAATTACTAAGCTTTTAGCTAAAAGCAGGAACTATGTGTTATTCATGTTATATCTCCACCACCTAGTAAAGTACCTGACACATAATAGATGCTTACTAAATATTGGTGCAATAAAGGAAGGATTAAGAAAGAAAATAAACTCACATGTGGGAAAAAAATTATAAAGTTCGAATGGAAAAAAAAATCTAAAGGTACACTTACAGTTTTATTCTGAAAGATTTTTCCACTTCTTGTTTTGCTTTCAGACACATCAAGTTCAGATGTTTTACAGACTAACTGTTCAACCTAGAAAATAACAACACAAAATCATGTAACATAATAAAAACTTTCTATAACATAATAATGGGACTCCAAAATTCAATAACTTAAAATCTAGGGTCTTATTATGTTAATGAAAACCATTAATTTTAAGTAGTTCTTACTGTCACAAAAAGTACAAAAGTAAAGACAGTGAAACTGACACTGTATATAATTGATCATTCACTGAACTGAAAAAGTCCCAAATGATCATCAGGCACTACACTACTCTTCCAGAACATAAGAACTTTAGCTCACTCCCACTGGAGAAAGGGGATGTGCAGAGGAACATGGACAATAATCAGCCCCACTATTTTCAAGTTCTTTTTTTTTTTTTTTTTTAAGATTTTATTTATTTGACAGAGAGAAACACAGCCAGAGAGGGAACACAAGCAAGGGGAGTGAGAGAGGGAGAAGCAGGCTTCTTGCCGAGCAGGGAGCCCGATATGGGACTTGATCCCGGGTCTCCAGGATCATGACCTGAGCTGAAGGCAGTTGCTCAACCAACTGAGCCACCCAGGCGCCCCTCAAGTTCTTTTTATCTAAAAGTTATATCAAGATTTTATTGTCTACGGAAAACAAAATTAATTATGTCTGCTCCAGGCAACAAAAAGTATCATATACTCCATTTGTAAATACAAAAGGTGGTGGAATAATTGCTTAAGATTGTATCTAGCTCTGAAATTCTGAAATTTTATGAACAGTATTTAGGCTTATTACTAAATAAATCCATAGTAATATACTCAAAATTTTTCAACATATACTTTCTTTAAAAAAAAAGATTTTATTTATTTATTTGACAGAGATAGTGAGAGAGGCAGGGAGTCAGAGAGGGACAAACAAGCACCCCGCCAAGGAGGGAGCCCTACTCGGGGCTCTATCCTAGGGTCCTGGTACCATGAACTGAGCCAAAGGTAGATGCCTAATGACTAAGCCACCCAGGTGCCCCTCAGCATTTACTTTTCAAATTTTGTTAAAAAGCATTCTTAAGACCTGGGGCGCCTGGGTGGCTCAGTTGGTTAAGTGACTGCCTTCAGCTCAGGTCATGATCCTGGAGACCCGGGATCGAGCCCCACATCGGGCTCTCTGCTCAGCAGGAAGCCTGCTTATCCCTCTCTCCCTCCACCTACTTGTGTTCCCTCTTTAGCTGTGTTTCTCTCTGTCAAATAAATAAATAAAATCTTAAAAAAAAAAAAAAGCATTCTTAAGACCTCATTTTCTTCTAAAAGACCTTGAATAAAATAAGAAGACCTGAAAATTAACTGAATAAGTATAAAATAGTCTTCTGAAAAAAAAAAAAGTTAAAAGTGAGATGAATCATTAAATTTATACCTGAGAATGAGAAATTGAAAGATCAAGACTTTCTTTAGATCTCATAATTTCATCTTCCTCACAAACTAAACTTGGTTCTGTTAAAAAAAAAAAAAGTTAAAATGGTATAAAATTGAATTGGAAGTGAATTAATCTACGTTTTCCTAATTTCTCACCTCCAAGTTCAGAAGATCCAGGGTTTTTTTTCTGCTCTTCCATTTTAGTTTCAATGTCAAAATCATCCTACATAATTACATGAAGAAAAAATGGACTCATTTCAAAAAGCAATTTTAACAACTGGGTAGAAGTATTTATGAACAAATGTGTTTTATGTGAAGGTTAAATATAACATAATACTACAACTATCTTACAGTTGCCAGAAATAAAGTCCTATAATTACCATACCAAGGTACCATATTTACCCAGACAAAGTATAAAGTACTACTTTACTTTGCAAGGTTGCTTTAAGAACAAATATACAACTTTCCAAACATATATACTGGTTCTAAGAACCCTTAGTTCTTACTATTATTTGAGGGCAATGTATTAGATAAGTTCATACAATGACTACTTCTATATCTCTGAAATTTTTATACAGATGTTATCATACACTCTGAATAAAAAATGCCCCAACCCTCTTCCGGGAGCTAGTGAAGAATAAGCTCAGTCATGATATGGTAGAAATAGCAGCAAGTTTAATGTCTGCTTTATAAGTATTTTTCTCTTTGTGACATACGACAAGGAGCTTTAACTATTTTAAGAATGCTACATAAATCCCAGCTATACTTGTTTATAAACCATCACTGGGATTTAGGTTTTGAGAAGACTTCTTCTTTGACTAAAGTGGTTGAAAACTGAATTTTCTCCTCATTAGGATGTGGCAGAACCTGAATTAAAAAAGAAAACTATACATAAGTGCTGAGGTTATAATTTAGAATGAAGTGAGGTAACAGAACGACAACAAAGATTAGATTAAAAAACAATCATGTTAATGTGAAAGATTTCCTAGGAGGGAGGCAACAATTAAGAAAAGACTTTTAAATATTTCTAGTCATCCATTCATTCAACCAATACCGAGAATGCACTCTGTACACTTAAGTGCTAGGCACAGGAGGATTCCAAAGATGAAAGACATTTTCCCTGCCTTCTGGGAACTTGCAGGCTGCTTCAGGACAGTGACTTTGCAACCCCCAACAAAGTTCAAGCACAGGTCTAAAATGAGCACCTAGAAGGGGTATGGTAGAAAGGATTCCAACATTAGTTGGGTGACTGGAGTAGTTCAGTGGTTCGAATTATGCTCCAGACCAAAAAATTTCCTCAAAGTCTACTATAAGGTTAGTTGAGGTGGTAAGAGGCTGGGACTCCAGGACATTCCCTGCTTCATTCAGAATAGCTGTGCTTTTAAATTTCTGTGAATAATGTTTGCACCAAGGTAAAAAGTTTTACAACAAAAAGCTGATACCTTCTTTAAGGTCCCTACCAACCTTGAGTTTATGATTATAATACAGTATTTATACAAATATTAATGAGAACTATTAGTCTTCAGAATTGAGTCAAACATTTGTTACTATTATACTTTATAACTCTTTAAAATGTACTGACACTTATATAATGCTCCTGTTCATCTTCCACATCATCTTTGTCCATGAGAATTTTTTGAAGTGGTGTTTTTAATTGTTTTGGTGATAATATAGCTGAATCAATATTTTCCATTCGTTCTTTCTCAGTAGTTACTTTTACTTTGAAGGTGTGAAAAGGTGTTGGGACTTCTCCCACGTTTAAGTACATAGGCTCCCCTTCAAATATCACTCCTTCACAATCACCATCCTTAAAACCAGGGGGTTGGTAATCTGGGGGTGTAACTGCAAAAAGTTAAGTATAAACTGTGATATTCATGAAATTGAAGAGAACATAATAATAATAATAAAATAAAGATCAAAGACATTTCAAATAGTATAAAAGGCAACCTTTTTTCCCTTCGCTTGACTGACTATATAACCTTGAATAAATTTATTGTCCTTGATTTGATTTTCTCTTCTGTGAAATGGGGATAATAATAGTACGTACCCCATGGGGTCATTGTGGGTATTATATGAGTTAAAGTATGTAAAATTCTAAGACAAGAACTGGCACATTGTAAGTATTCAATAAGTGTTAGTTGTTATTAATGTTGTTGCTTTATGTTCTTCTAGGAGATACTACACATGTAAAATACATATTTCATATATATGTATATCCTTAACAAAACACAAATAAGATCATACTTTCCGATAATAGCTGTCTTTTAAAGATTTTATTTATTTGAGAGAGAACATGTGTGTGTGGGCACACTTGTGTGCTGGGGGAGGGGAGTTGAGGACAGGTAGGAGCAGAGGGGGAGGGACAAGCCACTGGTGCTCAGTGCGGAGCCCAAAGTGGGGCTCAATCTCACAACTCTTGAGATCATGACTTGAGCCAAAATCAAGAGTTTGAGGTTTAACTGACTTACCAACCAGGGACCCCTATACCTACCTAGCTGTTTTTAAACTTTCTTTTAAATCCATTTTTAAAAATTCTTTGGATAAATTATTAGCACATTCCTTTTAACGGCTTGCACATAATGTTCCTTATAAACATATAACATAGCATGTTTGTGTTAAGTATATTCCCAAGATACTTTTGATTTTCTGGATTGAAGAGAATGTACATCTAAAATTTTGGTACTGCTAAATTGTCCTTTAAAATTGTTCCACCTATATATATTCCCTCAAGAATGTATAAAAGTGGGGCGCCTGAGTGGCTCAGTTATTAAGCATCTGCCTTCGGCTCAGGTCATGATCCTGGAGTTCCAAGGATCAAGCCCTGCATTGAGCCCCGCATCGGGCTCCCTGCTCGCCAGGAACCCTGCTTCTCCTTCTCTCACCCCCCTGCTTCTGCTTCCCTCCGTATCTGTGTTTCTCTCTGTCAAATAAATAAATAAAATCTTAAAAAAAAAAAAAAGAATTTATAAAAGTGCCTTCTTTCCCCCACACCCTTGCCAATAATTGGTTTACAAATTTTACTGCTCTGGTTGGTTGAAAAGTGGTATCTCAATTGTTCCATTTTTTTAACTATAAGTGAGGTTTTACCTCACATGGATGTGTTCATATCACTGAAGTCTGTGTATATTTGAAAGTCTACTTTTTCAAATATTTCTTTTTTAAGATTTTATTTATTTATTGGATAGAGAGAGCAAGGTGGGAAGGCACAGAGGGACAGGGAGAAGCAGACTTCTTGCTGAGCAAAAAACCCAATGCAGGCCTCAATCCCAGAACCCTGAGATCATGACCTGAGCCAAAGTAGGTTTAACTGACTGAGCCACCCAGGTATCCCTGAATCTTTCTCTTTCTTTTTTTTTTTTTTTTTTTAAGATTTTATTTATTTGACAGAGAGAAACACAGCCAGAGAGGAAACACAAGCAGGGGGAATGAGAGAGGGAGAAGCAGGCCTCCCGCCAAGCAGGGAGCCCGATGTGGGACTCGATCCCGGGTCTCCGGGATCATGACCTGAGCTGAAGGCAGTCGCTTAACCAACTGAGCCACTCAGGCGCCCCGAATCTTTCTCTTTCAAATACTGATATTAAATGAAAATTTTATAATTTCAAAAATTGTATTACAATTTAGGTGCTTAAAATCATTTAGTAAGCAAACCAATTGTTTCAATAATAAAACATATAGGTAACAATAGGATGTATTATAAGTACCTTCATCGTAGTAAAAAAGTTTCATGGTCAAACAAACATCATTAGGCAAAGGTCCCAGATTTTGCATTAGAATATAAATCTTGCGAATGAGGAGAATACTTGCTTTCTTTGTGTCAGCAGATGACATACTAGATTCACTGCTTTGGTTTTTACTAGAAGAGAATCACACATTAATTTCTTTTATGACACCCATGGCTTCTTATAACAACTTTACATTTTATTATTTGACTATTCCTATTATATCATTCCTATTATTCCTATTATATCATTAAGTTTTTAAGTTGAAAGTTATCATAAAATGTATTTTTTAATGTCACTAATATTAAATTTTAATATCACTAATAATGTTATAAATTAATAATTTCATTTACATTAATACATATTTTATATCAGATGTTTAGAGGAAATGAGTGAAGGACTTAAATTACATTTCTAATCACTCAAGCATACAGGAGCTTTCTTACTCTTTGGTTCTGTTTCACAATTAAAATAGTATATAATTAGCCTACCACAATCTGGGCTTGCAGCTACTCAAAAGATATTTTGTCAAATAAATAAAATCTTTAAAAAAAAAGGGGGGGGCGCCTGGGGGGCTCAATTGGTTGGGCGACTGCTTTTGGCTCAGGTCATGACCCTGGAGATCTGGGATCGAGCCCCGCATCAGGCTCCCTGCTTGTCAGGAGGCCTGCTTCTCCCTCTCTCACTCCCCCTGCTTGTGTTCCCTCTCTGGCTGTGTTTCTCTCTGTCAAATAAATAAAATCTTTAAAAAAAAAAAAAAGATATTTTGTACAGCCACACCTCAGTGGTTAATCGAGGATGTTTGAGAAGTTTCAGAATTAATCATAAAGTTTAGCAATATAGTATTAATATGAATAAGTGGTAATCTGTAACACAAAAAGAAAATGATAAAATACCTTATGAAGTCCATGATTGGTCCATTACTAGTGTACTTGAATTTAAATTGGTAACATTCTGAAATTGTCTTAAATAGAAAACATTACAGTTATATAGTTGATATACAGTGCTGGTGGCCAAGCAGCTATATACAGCTTTTTATGACTCTTAATGTTGATTTAATAGTTTTTTTCTGTTAGGTTAATCCGATTGGTCCACTAAAACTTTCAAGTCCTAATAGTAAATTCCCATGATTTGGGATTGGGGGCTTCAGTCTCAAGAGAGATATATACTCTCCCACTAATGCAATGTATATTATATATACCAGAGGGAAGGAACTCCGTAGGCGGCAGGTAAGAGGGGAAGTATTATCTCTTACTCAAGCAGAATGGCTTTAAGCACAGGACTTAGATCCTTGTTCTATGTGACCAGAAGCAAGTTATTTAAGCCTTCTAGGTTTTAGTCTCCCCAGCTCAAACAGGGGCTGAAAAGAGTGCCTATCTCATTGGTGGTTGTGAATTTTTAGCAAATACAATAATTTATATAGAGACCTTAATAAAGTGCCTGGCACACCAGACAATCAATAAATATTAGTGAATCAACAAGGTTGTTCTTGTAAGAAAAAACGCCGAACTATATAAAACATCTGAAACTAGGGGCGCCTGGGTGGCTCAGTTGGTTAAGTGACTGCCTTCGGTTCAGGTCATGATCTTGGAGACCCTGGATTGAGCCCCACATCGAGCTCCCTGCTCGGCAGGAAGCCTGCTTATTCCTCTCTCACTCCCCCTGCTGTGATATTCCCTCTCTGGCTGTGTTTCTCTCTGTCAAATAAATAAATAAATAAAATATAAAAACAAAAACAAAAAACATCTGAAACTAAATGAATATTTCCTGAACAATTAGCTTCTGAACAGTCATACTAATGTATGAACAATACTAACAAAAATACTAATTCACAGCCTTCGCCCATGAGATTTTCTTTGTCACCATGGATGTATAGGCTTTCTTTACATTTAAATAACTTGCTTCCGGTTACATAGAGCATAGTGCTCTCATATGAATGGGGATCAGTTCTCTCTTTTTTAAAAAAATCTGCTTCTCCATGACTGAATGAAAAAGTGTGTTAGTGCAATAGTTAAAACATCAAGATCATGGACTGGCCTTCTTTGGTCCAAATTCTGGTTCTGTCACCGTGACCTTAGGCAAGAAACCTTGTACCTAGGTTTCTTTACCTATAAAGTGGAGATGATAATGAGAGCAACACCTTCTTTAATTGTCAGATGAACAAGTGGATGTGACTGGATTGGATCAATATTCAAAGTTCAAAGATAAGTATCTTTTGTCAAATTCAACCCCTTTCAGAATTTTATAAAAAGAATGTTATATAAAAGCAGAAGTCAGGAGATTTAGGTTATTTCTCAGGGTTTTGGATTTGTGGCTCAGGATCAGTCACACAATCTCTCTGGTAGAAAGCATATTAATCTGTTTAAAGGTAACAATACAAGTCTTGTCTTACCTCAAAAAAGCCTTTATGAGGTTCAAATGTGAAAATACAAGTGGAAGTGAACACAATTTAAAGCACAAGATTTTAAAAAAGGAAAAAATAAAAGCACAAAATATTATTATAATTTGTTATTTGTAGGTATTAGAGATAACATGTTCTTTACTAGCTTAAGCGCACCTACCTGAGGGTCTTCTGGATTGGTGTATACCTATTTAAAGATAATTTACAATTGAGTTACATAAGACTAAGTATTCAAGGAGAACTAAACTGGATGTTTAGACTAACCTATTAAAAGGATTCAGCAAAACAAAATACAAAATGATCCCCCCCCAATATAATTTTCTTACTTTTTTCCACTGAATAAATCATTTGTTTGAATAAAGTGACATATCAATTGCTGGTTTTAGTGTTATTTAAATAAGCAAGGGCAAATTTGACAGTCTTTAAGAAAGAACATACAATTTAAAAATACTTACTGCTAGAACAACCATCCTTAGCTGAAATAAAACAAAGAACAAAAATCTTACTTTTACTCTACAAAATATTTTTTCTTGATGGATCACAAGAATTTTTTCTTATTTCAACATTTATTCCTAATAAGAAATAATCTTGCAAAAAATATGATACATATAAAGCAACACCTTGGATGTCCTTCCTTACTCCCCCCAAATCTATTTCTAGTTGACTTACTGAAGGTTGACATTCATGTCATTGATGTAAGCAAATACAGGCATTTCTGCCAGTTACAAGAAAAATATATATTGTGAAATAACACATTAAACCCTACCAACGTAAGAACTGATTTCGAAAAGAGAAAAGCAGAGTTCAGGACTCTGCTCCTTTAATAAAGGGAAGAGGCTGTGGTAGACAAACCATAGGAATAGAGAGGAGCAGGAAAAAATTCACTCAACAAATCTGCCAAAAATCAGAGTCATCTTTGATTTGGATCTTTTCCTTACTCTTTACAACCAATCTATCAAGTCCAATCAGTTCTACTGCCAAATATATCCTGAATCTTTTCATTTCTTCCCTTCCCTGCCATGCTGGTATAAGCGCTGGTGATTTTTCACCAGTGCTGCATTAACAGATTAAGCACCATTCTCCTTGATTCCAATCTTATTCTCCTTCCACTGTGTATTGTCTTCAAAGCAGCCGGAGTGATTTTTATTTTAAAATATAAATCAAATGATGTTACATTTCTACTTAAAACTTTCAAATGGTTTTTATTTGCACTTGAAATAAAATTCAAACTCCTTACCTGTGTACGTTCTGAATGCTCTGGCCCTGCCTATCTCCTCAGGCTCATCTAGGCTATTCTCATTCCCCTACTACACCTTGCATTCCATTCCCATTCACAAGGCCTTCTCTTTGTTCCTGGAACTCTCAGTACTCCCCTCAACTCTTTGTATCTGCTGTTTGGCCAAGAATATTCTCTTCCTAAATCAGTGCTTGGCTGGTTTCTTCTCAATCTAATCTCAGTTTAAACGTCACCTACTCAGGACCATCCTATCTAAAGTTACCTCACCTCTCCACCTGAGACACACTTTGCCTCAATATTTTATTGGCATTTAACACAATCGAAAATTACTGGATTTACTTGTTTTATTGACTGTTTTCCCACTACAGAAGGGACTGGACCTTCTTTGTCTCGTTGACTACCTTGAATATGTGTCTAGCACATAGTAGTCACTCAGTATTTAATTAGTATTAAACATTTAATGCCTTAATAAGGGAGATTAGTGATCATGGATAAGATTTTCTTTTTTACAATTTTGTATAGAGCTTGACTTTTTAACAAAGGCTGATATAAACATAAGTATATAAAGACGCTTACAGTCCACAGTAAACACTTATTAATTGAAATTTCACTTATTCAGAATTTGTGACACTTTAACCTAGACAACACAGAAATTTATTTTTGAACTCTCATGAAAAAATAATTTATTAAATTATTAGGTATAAACAAAATTGTAGAAGGCATGTGAAACTAATAAATTATTTTAAAAGGCTTTTAATTCATTAAGTTTTTGTAAGTTAATGTGTATTACTAAAACAAATACGTGTTAACAATTAAAACTGGCTTGGCAAAATTTGTTAAGCATTAATTATAGGGGTTTAAAATGAGTTGAATATTAGTCTTTAAAATATTCAACTGTTCAAACTTTTAAGTAATTTGGACTGGCCTATGCCAAAGTTAGTTTAAATTAAGGTTTTACTTTGTGGCAATTGCTATTACATTTGTAGAGTATAAAGTGTAGGAGAAAAGAGAAGGATATATTGACTTACGTATTTTTTTTGCAAAGCATCATAGCATCCTAGCATCCTAAAAAATGAAAGATTCATTTTTAGACTGAATGGATTTCCAGAAAAAGAATTATCTTAATAAGTCCCCATGTTATCTCATTAGTAATACAAATTTTGTTATTAAAGTTCCCTTCTTTTTTTAATAAGATTTTATTTTTTAAGTAGTCTCTACATGCAATGTGGGGCTCAAACTTAGACCCCTGAGATCAAGAGTCACATGTTCTGGGGCACCTGGGTGGCTCAGTGAGTTAAAGCCTCTGCTTTTGGCTCAGGTCATGATCTCAGGGTCATGGAATTGAGGCCTGCATCAGGCTCTCTCCTCGGTAGGGAGCCTGCTTCCCCCATTCCCTCCCCACCCTGTCTGCCTCTCTGCCTACCTGTGATCACTCTGTCAAATAAATAAATAAAATCTTAAAAAAAAATAGTCTCATGCTCTACTGACTGAGCCAGCTGGGTTCCCCAAAGTTCCCTTCTTATTAACCAGCTTAAAATAATAAAACAAATAGTGGCAGAAAGATAAAATGTTAATAGAGGATGGTTCGCGATAGGAGGTAAAATATCCGACAGCTACTCATGGGGAGCATTAATATGAAAATGAATTCTCTTCACATGGAGCATAAAATAAAGGAAAATTTTAATGCAAAAATCCAGAGACGTGTAAAAATGGTATCTCGTATTGAAGGGGGAATTACTAAAATTGAGTCAAACACTGAAAGGTATCCAAGGTATAAAAAAAAAAATACAATTAAAGAAAAAATAATTTAATATCATTAGGTATTCTTTTACTTACCACTTCACTAACTGTGTAGATCCTGGACAGTTTTTATCTTCTCTCAGAATTTTAACACAAAGATCTAAACACCAAAATGATATAAATATAGAGTTCCTTAAGATTAGTAAACAACTAGAAATTTAACTGAAGATTATTTTCTTCAGCTGTGTATTAGAGATGTATTATATTATTAAATGGCAATGAACTTCCAGATGATTGGTATTAATATAATTTAAATGAAGAAAGGTCTTATGGAAACAAAAAATCTTTTTCTCCTTATTATAAAATGGCATCATAATGATTAGGATACATGTTGATGGGTAGAAAAAAATTTATTCTTAAAAGCTATAAAATATTTAAAGTCAGATATAATGCTTTCACATCATCGTTATCCAAGGGTCTTAGAGTATTTGCATGGGCCCTTATCCCAAATAAATACTTGTAAAAGACCGAGAAGTCAACTGGCTCTCAGAGATAGGGACTTGCAGGAAAGCAAGAGGTAATACAATGGAAAGGACTGAGATTTCTGTCCCAGGCTCCTTATCTGAAAAATAGGGATAATATCTAACTCACAGGCCTGTAATATGAATTGACAAGATATAATATATAAGATAGCACTTAACATATTTCCCAATATATAGTTAGCACACAAAATTAAGTATATACGATGCACTAGGTAATAAATTATTACTGCAGTATAAATAGACTATATTATTTTTACTTTTTTTTTTTTAATTTTTATTTATTTGACAGAGAGAAACAGAGCCAGAGAGGGAACACAAGCAGGGGGAGTGAGAGAGGGAGAAGCAGGCTTCCTGCCGAGAGCAGGGAGCCCGATGTGGGACTCGATCCCGGGTCTCCGGGATCATGACCTGAGCCAAAGGCAGTCGCCCAACCAACTGAGCCACCCAGGCGTCCCTATTTTTACTTTCTTAAAATAACACAAGAACATATACTACCACTGTACAAAGCTATTAATAATAGAATACTTTTATCTACTTAGTTTGTCATTATAAGAGTAATGTCAGGTGAAATTAAACTTGAGAAACTGAGGGAAAATTTTATGATTAAGTGCTTGCGAAAGTACTAAATATATTTTAAAAAGATGATTTATTTCAGTGAGAGTGAGCGAGTGTGCAAGGGGGAGCAGCAGAAGGAGAGAGAAACTCAAGCAGACTCTGTGCTGATTGCTGAGCCCCATGTAGGACTCGATCTCATGACCGTGAGATCAGACCTGAACTGAAACTTAGAGTCAGATGCTGAACCGACTGCACCACCCAGGTGCCCCTTGAATTTACTTTTTAAAAACCACATAAAAATTGTACATGAATGTGGCATTATTATTAATAGCCAAAAAAATGGGGCATCTGGATGACTCAGCCTATGACTCTGATTTTGGCTCAGGTCATGATTTTAGGGTTGTGAGATCAAGTTCCACATCTGACTCCACATCTGGCTCCACATTCAGCACGGAGTCTGCTTGAGAGTCTCTCCCTCTGCCCCTTTCCGCTCCCCCCAACCGCTCGTGGACACTCTGTCTCAAATTTAAACAGAAAAAGAAGGAAGGAAGGAAGGAAGGGAGGGAGGGAGGGAGGGAGGGCAGGAAGAAAGGAAAGAGAAAAGAAAAGAAAGAGAAAAGAAAGAAAAGAACGAAAGAAGAGAGAAAAGAAAGAAAAGAAAAGAAAGAAAAGAGAGAAAAGAAAACAAGAAAAGAGAAAAGAAAAAAGAAAGAAAGAAAATGTAATAGCCAAAAAAGTGGAAACAAGTAAAACAAATATTCTTCAATTGACGAATGGATAACCAAAAGTGGTATATCCATATAATGGGATATTATTCAGCAATAAAAGAGAATTAAATACTAATTTATGTTACCATATGGATGAACCTTAAAAATGTATTAAGTGAGAAAAGCCAGTCACAAAGGACTACATATTGTATGATTCCATTTACATGAAATGTCCAGAATAGGCAAGTCCACAGAGAAAGAGAGCAGACTGGTGGATGCCTAGGACTGGGGAGGTGGGGGAAGTGGAGAGTCATTTAGTGGGTATGGAGTTCTCTTATAAGTTGATGAAATGATCTAAAATTGACTGTGGTAATGGTTATACACCAATCTGAATATACTGAAAATATATTTAAAGTTCACTTTAGGGGCGCCTGGGTGGCTCAGTTGGTTAAGCGACCCTTCGGCTCAGGTCATGCTCCCGGAAACCCGGGATCGAGCCCCACATTGGGCTCCCTGCTCAGGGGGAAGCCTGCTTCTCCCTCTCTCACTCCTGCTTGTGTTCCCTCTCTAGCTGTGTTTCTCTCTGTCAAATAAATAAAATCTTCAAAAAAAGTTTTTTAAAGTTCACTTTAAAGGCATGATTTGTCAGGTACGTGAATCATAGCTTAACAAGCATTTATTAGAAAAATCGCTAAGCAAAAAATTACACTTTACCTGTTATTTTCCCTCATTTTATTTGTTATTTTATTTAAATTTGATTAACATATAGTGTATTATTAGTTTCAGAAGTAGAGTTCAGTGATGGAACAGTCTCATATATAATACCCAGTGCTCATTACATCACAATGTGCTCTCCTCAATGTCCATCACCCAGTTACCCGTCCCCTAACCCCTCCCGTCCAACGACCCTGGTTTGTCTCTCTGATTTTGTCTTATTTTTCCCTCTCTTCCCCTATGATCTCCTGTTTTGTTTCTTAAATTCCAACATATCTGTTAGTTTATATGATAACTGTTTTTCTCTGACTGACTTACTTCACTTAGCATAATACTCTCTAGTTCCATCCATGTCATTGCAAATGGCAGGATTTCATTTTTTTTGATGGCTGAGTACTATTCCATTATATGCATATATTCACATATATATACATACACACTCACATACCACATCTTTATCCATTCTTCTGTTGATGGATATCGGGACTTTGTCCATAGTGAGTATTGAGGACATTGCTACTATAAACACTGGGGTTCAGGTGCCCCTTCAGATCACTACATTTGTATCTTTGGGGTGGATACCTAGTAGTGCAATCACTGGGTCAAAAAAATCAGTTTTAAGGCAAGCCAAAATAAAATCATGTTTAAAGAAAGAGTTTCGTGTGTGGGGGTTTTTTTAATGGGCTCCATGCCTAGCACGGAACACAACATGGGCTTGTACTCACGACCCTGAGATTGAGACCTGAGCTGCAATCAAGAGTTGGACATTTAACCTATTGAGCTACCCAGGCACTTCTGAAAAACACA
The DNA here is from genome assembly GCA_004023965.1 of Spilogale gracilis. Classification (NCBI taxonomy): domain Eukaryota; kingdom Metazoa; phylum Chordata; class Mammalia; order Carnivora; family Mephitidae; genus Spilogale; species Spilogale gracilis. Next base: position 7,803 of record PITA01019374.1, on the reverse strand, counting down.
TTAAAATAAACATAACACTTAAAAAAATTGAAACAAAATATAAACATGACATTACCATCTAGGTATCTTGTTCCATAAGCACATTCCGGAAATATTCCTCTCAAATATGTGATACAGGATACTGAAACTGCTAGGAGCCTCTTCACTAACACTAACGACTGTTGCTCTGTTGATATCTTACTGGGAAACACCAATGCACTCTAAATTCAAGGAAAATTTAAACATTTTAGTTAGATTTATTAAAAATAACATCTTCCTGAACTTTGAGTAGATCTAGTTTTAAATAAGCACGATACGTTCCCAAAGAAGCCTAACCATTAAAAAAAAAAAAAAAAAAAAAAAAAAAAAAAAAAAAAAAAAAAAAAAAAAAAAAAAAAAAAAAAAAAAAAAAAAAAGCCCAACTATAGTGGTTAGTAATCCCCAGAAAGTCAGGGTGGCTTCTAAGATGTGAGGGTAATTACAGGGTTGCAGCTTAAAGGTAAAATGCAAAAAGTAGCTAAGAGTCCGGTCAAAAATCTTCCTGCAGGTTAACTATGACACTTCTTTTTCTTTAGTTACCAACTAGGTTTGACACAAGTAACTATAACACAAGAACTGTGCAAAGATGAGAATTTTATCTTTGTGAGGAATGGACGTTCCTTTCCTAGGAATGGAGTGCTAAAAAAGATAATTTCATTAAAGCAATAGAATAGCATTTATTAACACCAAATGTACATTGAATATGAACCAGTTATTTAATTCAATGCATCAAATATCTAATTCTCCACTGACTCTATGAAGTTTAGTAAATATCATCATTTCTTAAAATAGGGAATTTCCTGATCTCATTAAACCTTCAAACAGTTGACTCTAACTTTAGAACATAAAAATAGTTGAGGCTTAAAGAAACAATAAAATTAGCTAAATTAAAATATATATACATGAAATCATACCATGGATGTTCTTTGCAATTGTGCAGTGGCCATCTTCCGATAGTCTTTTCTTTAATTCAACCTTGTGACACAAATATAAGCTTGAACTTCAGATCTTATTTCTATCCCTAATATTCTAGTTTATTACATGTAAAGTCAGAAAGGACTTTATGCAAACAAATGAAAATAAATTTAATATGAATAATTTCATGTAAATAGGTTTTACATACATAAATCACAGTATTCAAGCACTGATTACATGGTTGCAATTAGGTAGGTATTAGGTAATGAAAAGTGCCCCCGCCAAAGTCTTTAAAATAATCTTAAAATTTTTGTTCTGGATGCGTCTATGAGAGTGTTGTGGACGAGATAAACATTTGACTGGCTGGACTGAGCAAAGCAGATGGCCCTCTGTTAACAGGCCTCACCCCTGCAACTGAAGACCTGAAGGAAACACAAAGCCTGAGTGCAAAAAAAAGACATCTGTCTTTTCCTGCCTTTGGCCTCAAACTTTAACTTCAACACTTTCTTGAGTCTCCAGCTTGCTAACTGCAGATCTTGGGACTTTGAATTGTGTGATTAATTCCTTATAATAAAGATCTTTTATACATGTATACCTAAAAAAAGAAAAAAAAAAAAACCCCACAAAAACAAAAAGAAAAACAAAAACCCACCAAAAACCCAGCAACTGTGGGGGCGCCCCGGGGGCTCAGTCGGTTGACCCTCTGCCTTGAACTCTGGCTCAGGTCAAGATCATGAGGAGCCTCGGGCTGACCTGCCCCCCCCCCTCATGCCCTCACTTG
>PITA01019373.1:0-37733 GCA_004023965.1 Spilogale gracilis | reverse complement strand
CAGCAAAGGAAAGGAAACAGTCAACAAAACAAAGAGGCCACAGAATGAGAGAGGATATTTGCAAATAACACTATAGACAAAGGGCTGATATCCAAGATCTATAAAGAACTCCTCAAACTCAACATCCAAAAAGAAGATGAACACATCAAAAACTGGGCAGGAGACATGAAGAGGCACTTCTCCATAGAATATACAAATGACTAACAGACACATGAAAAAATGTTCAACATCACTAGCTATCAGGGAAATTCAAATCAAAGCCACACTGAGATACCACCTTACACCAGTCAGAATGGCCAAAATTAACAAGACAGGTAACAACAAGTGTTGGAGAGGCTGTGGCGAAAGGGGAACCTTCTTACATTGTTGGTGGGAATGCAAGTTGGTGCAGCTGCCTTGTAAAACAGTGTGGAGATTCCTTAAAAAATTAAAAATACCCTATGACCCTGCAATTGCACTACTGGGTATTTACCCCAAAGATACAGATATAGTGAAAAGAAGGGCCATATGTACCCCAATATTCATAGCAGCAATGGTCACAATCGCCAAACTGTGGAAAGAGCTAAGGTGCCCTTCAACAGATGAATGGATAAAGAAGATGTGGTACATATATACAATGGAATATTACGCCTCCATCAGAAAGGATGAATATCCAGCTTTTGTAGCAACATGGACTGGATTGGAAGAGATTATGCTGAGCGAAATAAGCCAAGTAGATAAAGTCAAGTATCACTTACGGTGCATAAGGGGTAATATGGAAGACAGTAGGAGAGGGAAAGGAAATGGGAAGTAGGGCAATTTGGGGAAAGAAACATTACATGAGAGACTTTGGACTCAGAAACAAACTGAGGGTCTTGGAGGGAAGGGGGTGGGGATGGGATAGCCTGGTGTTGGGTACTGAGGGCACGTATTGCATGGAGCACTGGGTGTGGGGCATAGACAATGAATCTTGGAACACTGAAAAAATAAAATAAATTTTAAAAAATAAAAAATAAACTTTAGAAACTGAAGGCAATTATCTCATTTGGAGTGGATCCAAATCGCCCAGGTTAATTTCTTTGTTCCTTTGAAAAGTACATTGGGACTTACAATGACAATGAATTCTCAGGACCTCAACTATAGATCTTATAGTTAAAATGGATGCCATTTGTAATCTCCTTTCCAACAACCTTTCCCCTTATTTGCTGGCAGAGCCCCAAGTTTGTTCAAGTGTCCCATCTCCCATATGCCTCATGGATGAATTCTGATTAGTCTGAGCCAATCATGGTATTTCATTTCCTTTGCCTAAGATTGGTTAGGGATAGGTAGGGGACTCCTTTCTACACAATATAACAAAAAAGTATCCTTTGGATAAATTTTCTTGCTCTTAAATAGATAGAAATAGGAGAGAACAGTTCCACTTCTCCCACTGGCTATATTTTCTATCTCCATGAGCTGCCTAGGAAGATACTAGGGATTCTTTAGTCAGGAGGAAAGCCATCTGAGAACAAAGCCAACATGACGGATATATTGAGTAGAATGATGGAAAGACCCTAAGCCTTTGATTTCAATATTATGCTACCAAGTCCAATTGTGGAGCTACTTTTCTCTTTGGCCTGCTTAAAGTAAGGGGAAAAAAAAATATATCTTATTATTTCAACCAGTTTTTTTTTAGGGTTTTATGTTATCTTTAGCAAGAGTATCTAATATCCAAAAGCATCTGCCATTTTTCCTGTTTGATGAATAGTAATTTGAGTAGTGCCTGGGTGTAAGAGCAAAGAAGTCCAAAGTATGGCATTAAAAGGAGAAGTATTTCATGATTTTTGGTAAGAATAATAAGAACACCTAATAAATGAAACAAATAGCTTTAGGAAAAGAGATTTGTTTAGGAAAAAAGATTTGTGACTTTAGTCTCCTAGACCAGAATTTCTTAAGTTTGGGATTATTGACATTTTCAACTGGGTAATTTTTTATTGTAAGGGGCTGTCCTGTACATGTAGGGTGTTGTTAAGCAGCATCCCTGGCCCCTACCCACTAGATGCCAACAGCACCCTCTACCCCTTTCTAATTATAACAGGAATGTCTGCAGGTGCTACCAAATGCCCCCGGGTGGAGGCAGAATTGGGGGTAAGGGAAAAATCAACTGTTGTCAAGTGCCATAGCCTTAGACTCAATTAACCCTAATAAAAAGGTGCATGGAAAGGAAATACAAAGCTCTCATTTTGGAAAAGCAGAAAGATATTCAATTTGTTTCTATTCAGTTCATTAGCAAGTGTTAAATGCACTTTTTCTACGTTCCAAATACAAGGTTTGTTAGAGTTAGGAACCCAAAATATCACCATAGAGGCAGAAATCTTATTTGTCTTAATTACAGTTCCGGTTCAGTGCTCAACACAGTGCCTGGCAGATGGGAGACTCAATTAACAGATAAAGAGATGAGTGGATAGATGTGAATGGATGGAAGGATGGATGGATGAAAAAATAATCACTTGAAATACTTAGTGTATTAGAGATAAAACTAGTCCATTCAAAAATCTAATTTGAAAAAAGCAGGTGATGAGATCCATTGTGTAAATAAAGTGGGACAAGAATCTTGAGAATTGAACTACCAATGAGTGATAACAGAGTAAGGATGGAAACTGGTTTAAAAAGAAAAACTCCAGAAGTTATAATGAAATTTAAAAAATATGAAGCTTGGTGACAAAGAGAGAAAGAAGGTGAAGGAAAACAACAATTATGGACTTTGAGGCAGTAGGTTCCAAACTTGCATTTCCTACCAGGGATATGGTGGAAAGTGAGGGAGGGAAAATGTCAGTTGATAAGGAACCTCCAAACATTGCTTCAGTTAGAACTGTTATTCTAGTACTTTTATTCATTTACTCTATTAAATTTGAATAATATATCTAATAGTTGGGGGGTAAAATCTAAAAGGAACCTAGAAGGTTGCTTTTCTAGGAACAAAAGATGTAGAAAATCTATGGTGCCTCAGACAGATTTGAATAGCCAGATGAGAGAGGGAAAAAAAAAAAAAGAACAGAGTGGGGCTGGTAAGTGGGGAGAGTTGAATTTAGCTTGAGACAGATAAATTTGAGGTGCGGCTATAGCATCTATTGAAGATGTCATGGGCCAAAAAGAAATGGGCATGTAGGGGCGCCTGGGTGGCTCAGTTGGCTAAGCGACTGCCTTTGGCTCAGGTCATGATCCTGAAGACCAGTGATTGAGCCCCACCATTGGGCTCTCTGCTCGGCAGGAAGCCTGCTTCTCCCTTTCTCATTCCCCATGCTTGTGTTCCCTCTCTAGCTGTGTTTTGCTCTGTCAAATAAATAAATAAAATCTTAAAAAAGAAATGGGCACTTAGTGACTAGGTAAGAAGACAGGACAAAGGTGTGGTTGTGGGCATCATCTTACATGGACATGAAACCCTGCAAGGGATTAATAAAGAGGCTAGGGAACACAAGTTAAGCATAGATCTGCTATCAGATCATAGCAAGAGAAAATAATTCAATGCATCAATTAATATTGATGCTGAAAGCAAAAGCAGCAGCCATGAAAAAGGGAGATGAAAGGAACCAAGAATGGCCTGAGATGAGTTGTGTCAATGATTGAGAGCTGTTATTGACATGTATCCTAGAAATTTGGAAAAAGATGGAGCTGAGAATGGGCCCTATATTGGGCAATAGAAAAACAGTTAATAGTACTTCAGGCAGCAAAAAAAAGTCTTTTCAACTGTGTGTAGGACTGGACAAAAGCCTCTGCAAATGTTCTGTATTGCATGAGAGCTGGAAAATATGTTTAAGTGTGGTCTGTTTTGCAAAAGTCCTAGAGCACAACTTGACATTAGTGGGGGCTGATATGCCACAAATGATTGATTAATGCTGTCTAAAATAAACCACTATGAAATCTCTAAAGCTATCTTATTGCAGTTAACGGTTCTTTTCCAAGAGTTGGACAGCTTTCACAACTTCCTGGGCAAATGAAATGTGGATCACCTCATAGGGGAAACCCATCTACTTGGTTTAATTGTACCCAGCTCTAGTCCTTTATTGTTTGCAAACTGGTAGCTCAACATGGATAAAGGAGCTCGGCACCATACAAGGAGGGCCATATACTTCAAGAGGAGACAGACATCATAGCAATCAGGAGCTACTCTAGCTGTTCTCAGTGTCAAAATCCTAGCCAAACAAAATATTGCTCAGAAGGCAAGATAATTTATTCTGAGAGAAACAGGGCAGCTTTAGTTGAAGCAGAATTGGGGAACCCTGCCTGTGAGCCCATGTTCTGTAAACTTCAAGGAAAGACTCATCAGACCCCCAGAGCACAACTGAAAACAATCTATTGAGCCCCTTTATTTTCAAATAGAATCTGAAGCCCAGACATATTTAAGGGCTCACTGAACATGACCCAGCTAGCTAATGGTGCAAATGGAGTTAGAACCCAATTATCCTTAATTTTTGCTCATTGCATTTAAGTTGCAAATTTGCCAGGTGACATTCTCTTCAGAGCACAGAACCAAAGCAGGATGGGCTTTTCCTTAATCTTTGGATGCCTTCAAAGAAGATATCCAGATAATGTAGTTCTTTTTCTAAATCTCCTATCATCCATTAATTGATTTATTTGGAAATAAATAAGAATTGGTTTTATAGAAATGGAATAGTGGACTAACTTTTTCACCATTCATTTTGTACTTTCTTTTACATGATTGTAAACAATTGCATACAAAATCAGTAAAGCTTGCTCTCTCACTTAAAAGATTCTCTGCCTTAAAGTGCATTTAAAGTACGTAAATGGAAAGAGAGCGGTGGGAAAATGACATCGTGTCCCCATTTGTACATTAACAAGAAAATCAGATGTAGCTATAATCTAACCTTTAATAAATCAAAACTCTTTGGGGAAGATTTGATGGTCTGACTCCAACATCAAATCCATTCGGCAGTTTCCACAGCTGTTAGCAGCTTTGAGGAGGTCTATGCAGGACAAAACATTCAAAGGCTATTTCTGCATCTACAGGGCACAGACATAAGTCCTGTTTTGACAGGCAGATTTTATAGTGGTTTATTTTGGTCTACATTAGTATTTCATCTTTTGGCATTAAAGCCTTAACCGATGCCAAATCTGCGCCTCTCTTCTTATGTGCTCTGTGTTTTCTTTGCAAACAGGAAATTGCTAGCTTTAAACATTATTTTTTTTGTATGATAATAGCTAAGCAGTGTCTGGCAACCAACTCTGTTAGAGAATTAACACTGAGAAGAAACTGTAGTGAGCCACTTCCTGCACCAGAGAAGAGAATTTCTAAATGAGGGTTTCTCTCTCTCGCTTTCTTTTTTTGCAGTAGTTTCCAACTGACTACTATAGATCCAATGATGGTTTCTTCTCTCAGTTCTCTTAGTCAAGTGCTGCATACATGATAGGCATTTAAAAAAAGACTTCTTGAAAGCTAAACGTAGTCCCATAAAATGATACATTGAAGGCCAAGGGAGGATACCCAAGTCAGAAACCAGTATCCATGCCACCTGGGCCCAGAATGCCCACGCTTCTACTTCCAGGGATTGTAGGCAAGAGGGACAAAGTTTCCTGAGACAGTCTGTTACATCTACAAAACATGGAAATAATTTGCAGTCAGGTCAAATGCCTTTGGAGAATGTGATTCATTGCACTGCTTATGACCTATACTGAATTTGAGTTTGGAGATCTTCATCTCAGTATGAAACTAGGTAGATTTATGGGTCTGTCCACACCGCAGAGTCCTTTGACGTCATCTCAATAGGAAGTGTGCTTGGTAGAGGGAATATTAAGTCAATACCTATGTCTACATTACGCAAAATTAATTAATCAAGTAAGGCAAATTGCATTTTGTTTCTGTAAGAAAATAAACATTCAATCACTTATGTGGTTACTAAAAAAGACGGTTTAAATAATTTTGCATATAGAAGTAACCAGTACCTAACTGAAGAAAAATAAAATAAAATGAAGCTATCCCAATGAACTTTTCATCTTATTTTTTCAATATCAAGATTTCCATGGTATAATATAATTATATGTATGTTTTTTATTCATATGTATGTATACACACATATATAAATAACATTCTTCTATATAAAGGTAGATACACAGATAGATGATATATACAGAGATATAAATAGATAAAAACATCTAAACAACTTATGTTAATAAAGGTAAAAAATAGGATAAATAAAATCCATAATCTTTGCTCAAATGATTAATTATATTTCTATTAATAAATGCATAACCTAAATATTTATCTAAATATATTCTGAGCAATCTTGGGTACCTGAATGAAGAAAAGAGAATAATGCAATAAACAAGGAGGAGTATTTAAGAAAAATACAACCTTTAACATTGATATTTGTTTGTAGCACATTTCCAGTGTTATGATGTTATTTTTTACCCTGAAGATATTTTTGCATTTAGTGGTAGAGTGGGGATGTAATAAAAAGAAGACTGCTGTTTTATGTAGCGACACACCTTAATGAATCTGTTGGCTATGCGCAGGTAGCCACATTCATTGTGCATTATCTGAAAGAAAGAGAATGAACCATAAGAAAAGTTTTCAAAATAAAGTAGCAGGGATTTTTAAGTAAAATGAGGAGAAGAGGGAAGTGGGGTTCTCTGAAAGGAGAAAGCAGGACACAGCAATCTAATGGTATGTTAGGGACTTGAGGAAGATGGCCCAGGATAGACTTCCTATGTGTAATTACTGTGATGATGGGTTCATAATTTTTGAAAGAATGACATCAGATGGTTAGAGTAAGCTGTTTTTAATTCTGGGCACTATTTTCACAGTAATATCCCCAAATCAATGGTAAAAGTATGTAAGATATAGATGCACTCTGTTAGTAGTCATTTCGAAAATAAGGGGAAAAGAGCTGTAATCATATTTGAAATGAACTGTTGAGGAAAGAGAAGAATCATAAGGAGAGATTTTTAAAAACACACAATTTGTAATCGCTCACATTTGTCTGTTCATTGGAATCTTGACCTTTGTCAGTAGGCTGTGAACTCCATTAGAATAGGGACTATTTCTGTTTTAGGCACTGATATACCCAAATACCCCAAATTAAGTAATCAAGTATAGTGCCTAGTCCTTACTAAGTGCTCAATAAAAATTGTTGAACGGACAAAGGAATATAAATTGATCTGGGACCATGAGTTCAAATTACTAGAAGATAGGCAACCATAGGTACCTCTACACAAGCCATTAGAAATATAGCAGCAATTTGCACAACAGCCAAAATACGGAAAGAGCCCAGATGTCCACTGACAGGTGAAGGGATAAAGAAGATGCAGCGTGCGCACACACACACACACACACACACACACACACACACACACACACTGGAATACTACTCAGACATCAAAAAAAATGAAATCTTGCCATTTGCAGCGACGTGGATACAACTAGAGGGTATGCTAAGAGAAATACGTCAATCAGAGAAAGACAATTATCATACGATCTCACTCATATATGGAATTTAAGAAATAAAACATAGGATCATAGTGGATGGGAGGGAAAAATAAAACAAGACGAAATCAGAGAGGGAGACAAACCATAAAGAGATTTTTAGTATATAGGAAACAAACTGAGGGTTGTTAGAGGGGAGATGAGTGGAGAGATGGGGTAACAGGGTGATACACTATATACTAATTAATTGGATTTAAATTAAAAAATGCAATGAATTCTACTGCAATACACAATCACATTGTGTCTTGATATGACATCCTACTTGACTATTAATTCATCTTTCCCTTTTGGGCTTAACTGTTAGGAAGCCCCAAAGTAAGTTTTATATTCACCTGCTTATCATCCCTCAACTCCAGGTACTATTTCTGTTTCATCCTTGCCTTTTATGTCGTGCAAGTGGATTTTGATTTTCCTGTGGCTATGGTTTTATCACAAGGCACTCTATTTTTAGGAGCATTCAAAGCATAATAAATATTGTCCGAATAAAAAAGTATTGGAGAGGGAACTGAAATCCCTGCAGTTTTGAAGAATGAAGGGATTGAAAAGCTTAAAAACTTAAATTAGTTTTAAAATATTAAAAGAATAGTTAACTATTTTGTTCACCTTCAATGGGGTATACTACAGTATGATTGGTTCTAACGTTAACTATCTAGAGTTAACATCAAGCTTCACAAATTAAAGGCTCAGTCTTCCACGGGACCACTCTAACATTAGTTACCAGCTAGAAGACACATTAACTGAAGGAAGTACTTTAGAAGTTAGTCCAAAGAAAGTCTCTCTAAGGAAGTGACATTTGATCCACTTTGGGGATACCCAGGCCATCTGAATTTTGGCCAAAAATGTGGGGATTTTCACAACCCCCTCACTAGAACATAACAGAATTCAAGAAAATGCCATAGTTATGATTATAGTTTTATTATAAAAGATACAGATCAAGAAGACCAGCCAAAAGAAGAATCACATAGAACAAGATCTGGAGGACAATAGTGTCCAGAGTTATATTACGGTTTCAATTCAATCTTCATTCCCTTTTCCCCTATCTTCCACTTTTCTTCTCCTAAGGCTGACCCAAATCCTCAACTCTTGTATTAAGTAGTTGGTCTTTTTGGTAACCAGTCACCATCCAGAAGCTATCTGAGAACTCAGCATGAGTCATCACTAGCATTACATACACTCCTTTTACTCATTCTCTAGGTGTGAATATTCTATTCTGTAAGATAGGAAGAAACTATTAGACTATTCTCTAAGGTATGAACAGATTCATCAAAAGAACATATCCAACAAAAATATTTATTTTTAAAATTTTACTTTATTCCTTATTGGTTCTATCTCTTCCAGCTCTCTAAAATCTCACTCAACAAAAAGCTGGTGCTAGAAATATCTGGGTAATTATTGTAATTTTTATTTATTAGAATAACTGGGGATACTCTCTTCAAAGGATTGGGTTCCAATCTAAGTAGTGGTAATCATCACTGGAGTAGTAACATTGATAGGTAGTGATGGGTGTTAAATTAGCTCTACCACCAGTTTTTTATGCTCCCTGAGCTTCTTTGTGTCTTAGAATAGGGCCATTTTGGGGGTACCTGGGTGGCTCAGTTGTTAAGTATCTACCTTTGGCTCAGGTCATGATCCCAGCGTCCTGGGATTGAGCCCCATATCAAGCTTCCTGTTCAGCGGGAAGCCTGCTTCTCCCTCTCCCACTTCCTCTGCTTGTGTTCCCTCTCTTGCTGTGTCTCTCTCTGTCAAATAAATAAATAAAATATATATTTAAAAGAAAAAGAATAGGGCCATTTTGAAAGCCACAGACATCTGTAGATCTGTGACAAAAGAACTCAAGCAAAAAGCTGTAGGTTAAGCAAAAAAGCTATGTTAGAACTTATTAGAAAAAAAAAAAAGAAAGTCTCTCTAAGGAGGTGACATTTGAAGTGAGAATCAACGGTAAAGGAGGGTAAAACTCATTCTAAGCAGAAGTTAAGAACTATAGCCTAGAGAAGGTAAAGAGCTTAGTGAGAGAAATGGTGTGTAGTAGGGGAAGAGGCTGTGGTAGGCTGCTGTGGAAGATCAATCAGGGCCTCGTTGGCCATGGAAATGAGCTTGGTTTTTTTTTTTTCTGAGAACAATGGAAATCCACTGGAAGATTTTTTAAATATTCTAGTAACGTGATCTTGCTTCTTTTCTAGAAGATTACTCTTGTAGGGCACCTGGGTGGCTCAGTTGGTTGAACATGTAGTTTTGGCTCAGGTCATAATCTCAGGGTCTTGAAATTGAACCTTGCTTAGGGTTCCATGCTCATTGTGGAATCTGCCTGAGATTCTTTCCCTCTCCCTCCCCCTCTACTTCTCCCCCAATCTGTTCATGCCTGTGCTCTCTCACTCTCAAATAAATAGATAGATAACTAAGTAAAATCTTAAAAAAAAAAAAAAGATTTCTCTAGCGCTACTGCACAGAATAATGGAAGGAGGAGGAGAGAATGACAGTAGGGAGATCAGATCAGTTTTAAAATGTAAAAATATTCTAAAAATCTACAAACTAAAATATATGCTTTTAAAATATAGGACCTTGAGAGCAGAAATCAATTGTCTAATTTTATAGAAGGAAAATGAAATGCCAGCATCAGAAAGAGAAAAAAGCAGATCTAGAACTTACTTTATTGGGATACTCAAGAAAGAAAAAATATGCTTTCCTGATATGGCCCCATTCTCCATTGCCTAAGGTAGTGAAATAATATGCCTATTATAGCAAAAGGTCTAAAGATTTTCACTTTATCCTACAACTCCTGTACTACTGAGTCAAGAGGAAGAACAAAAGTAAACAAAAAACATGGTTTCAGGAATTTATAGTTAAAATATATATTGTATTGGGGCACCAGGGTGTCTTAGTCTTTAAGCATCTGCCTTCAGCTTAGGTCATGATCCTGGAGTTCCGGGATTGAGCCCCACATTGGGCTCCCTTCTTGGCCAGGAACCTGCTTCTCCCTCTCCCACTGCTTGTGTTCCCTCTCTAGCTGTGTTTCTCTCTGTCAAAGAAATAAGTAAAAATATATGCATACATTTATATATATATAAATATATATAATCATTATATAATTTAATAATTACATATGTTATTTTACCAGATGATTGATCTTTGTTATTTTACCAGAAAAAAAAATCACTTTGGCATTTCATGTGCAACTAATGAAGATTTGCGCTACCATTAAATGTCATTTTGAAGCTCTATGACTCCAAGTTTCTCAGTAGAAGCATGTCAGATTTTGTAAAGGAAGAAATGGAATTGCAAGATTTGATATGCAGAACTCTGCTCTACAAGAAACTCTGTGGTAGATACTTACTCTCTGAGGATGTTTGTAGTTTTAATATATGTGCTTAACATAGAGTTTGCCTCAGATTTCTAAACATTTCACTATGTACATGGTAAATCCTCATGAATTCAGCCTGATCGAGGTTGTCCTGAGTTAATAAAAAGTGACATTATTAATATTAAGAAAAATGACATTGTATTCATCTATAACTGTGTGATAACTATAATCAATGTCTTTCACTAGAATAATCTGTGGGAAAATAGTAATATTTCAAAAGAATCTTCTCTAGATTGATAGTATTCATTATCTTTTCCTTTTTAGCATATTTAATGATTAAGGATAGACATTTTAAAAAGATTATTACTGATTCAAGAAAAATCTAATTTAATATACATGGAAGACATTTTCTTACTTACCAGAAAATTTATCCCCAAAAAAGGTATTGTGGTTTTTCTTTCTTAGTGCTTTAAACCTCGGGGTCTCCCTCCCTCCCTCTCTCTCTCTCTGTGAGTGTGTGCTCATTTCTTCACTTCTCTCCTCCCACTCTACCTCTTCTTTTTATCCCGGTGACCATTTGCAGACATCCAGAGGAACAAAATTGTTTCTTTAATTAAAAGGAGAAAAACAATTTTTAAAAGCTGCCATTGTGGGAAAATGTTTTCAGAAATGAAGCATCAGGGGCTTTGGCTATGGCCTCTGTGCTATTTTTCCGACTGTTTTGGTATTTTAGTGACCGTAAAGAAATGACCCTTAAAGTTGCCGTGTCAGGCTGGTAATAAAATGACGTCTTGGGAAAACCAAACTCTTTCTTTCCCTGCACTTTTTTTTTCCTCCTGTAATTAGACTTGCCATCATCGGGGAGCGTCCTTGTTATTACCAGCATCCCTCTCGCCTCTGCTCAGGGACAGCGAGAGCTAAGTGAAGGCGTCCACTAGGCACCGGGCGGAAGATTTGGACACAAACCGCGTTCACAACAGCTGCATTTTCCCTTTGTTAACCTCCGCATCTTCGGGAATTCTTAATTTTATTTTCAGGAGCCCTGCTTGGCATCCTTCTCCCTTGTGCTTCTTTACAATGTGCTATGATTTGTTATAAAAAACATGAAAAAAAAAAATAGCTGCTGCTTTGGCCTTTCAAGTTCGCAGCCTGCCTAATGCTTTTCTGGAGTCGGTGAGCGGCCAGGACCATCGCTAAGGACAATCATGTGGCTGCCACTTGGGTCTATTGCTCGTCTCACTGAACCTGGTACCTTCAGTTGAATGCACCGATGTCACTCTTCCAAGTGAATGAACTCTGCGGGGTTTGTAGAGAGAACTAGGATGGCTTTTTACCACGCCAGGGACCCCACATTTTCCCCTCAAACCATCAACAGACTCACCCTCCACGGTGCCTGCCAGCATCAGGGCAAATGTGGCTAATAAGCACATTCCCACCTCTGTTTGCCTTCTGTAGGCCTCTGCTCAGACGCCATCACAAGTAAGGAACGTCATCCATGCTGTTTCTTCTCTGAAATGTAAAGATTTAGGATTTAAAGACCAGTATTTCATAAGCCCCAACTATTGATTGATAAGTTGCCACATACCAACTAAACATTCCCCCAAATTACATTCATTCATTAAAAAATAATAATAACAAGCATCTATGATATGTTGGGACCTAAGGCAAAGAAAATATAATCTTCATCTTTATGGGGACTATAATTTGGTGGAGGGATACAGGGAGTCTAGATAGCTATGTATGAACATTTAATCAAAGATGATTTCATGTAGGGATAAGTGCAATGGAAGAAATAAAGTGCTAAGTGCAAAAGGGACAGACTGATAATCCAGAAGATGCCCCTTAAGATGGATCTGAATAAAGGAAAAAAGTCAGTTATTTGAAAAGCTAAAGGAAGAGCATATGGTGGAGGGATCAACAAAGCACAGTGGCCCAGAGGGGCAATTGAACTCACCTCCTTAAGGGACAAAATGCCAGTATGGCAGGTATTTGGGGAGATACACTGGAAAATGCATAGCCTTTTTAAATTTTACAGTCAAAATTTCATACAGCATAGGAGAAAAATCAGTACAAGTCATTTTTCCAATGAAATGGAAATGATACACATCTAGAACTTTTTCTGATACATATGAATACCTCATCAGCATTTATTGGGTACACCCTTGAAGTCTACTTTTCCACTGTTTCAGCAAACATTTGTCTGTATTAAGAGTAATATATCAGCTTCTACATGTTTGCCTATCGTTTAATATTCACAGCATCACTAAAATGTAGTGGCAATTATTGCCTTTTTAAAAGATAGGGAAACTACCATTGAAGGCTTTTTATTTTTTTATTTTTATATTTTTTAAGATTTTATTTATTTATTTGACAGAGAGATCACAAGTAGGCAGAAAGGCAGGCAGGGGGAGAGAGGAGGAAGCAGGCTCCCTGCTGAGTAGAGAGCCCAAAGTGGGCCTCGATCCCAGGACCCTGAGATCATGACCTGAGCTGAAGGCAGAAGCTTTAACCCACTGAGCCACCCAGGCACCCGAGGACTTTTTAAAAGCCTGCTGAAGGTCATGGGAATAGGAAAAGGTAGACCAGAAACTGAAACCCAGGTCTGCCTCTTTACCATATCCCACACCTCCGACTCCCCCTCCCCCTGCCCCTTTGCTGCAACTAGCCTACTATGAGTTATGCACTGAGTTAGAAGGTGAACAAACAGAGGTGCCTGAGTGGCCCATTTGGTTGAGCTCCCCACTCTTGTTTTCAGCTCAGGTCACGATCTCAGAGTTGTGAGATCTAGCGCCCCCACCCCCAGAGGTTCCTTGCTAAGAGTGGAGGCTGCTTGGGATTCTCTTTCTTCCTCTGCTCTTCCTAACCACCACCCCTACAACATGCTTTCTCTCATAAAATTGAAAGAGTGGCTGGGCTATCACGTTCCAAGAAGAAATGGGATGCAGACCTAAGCAATGGTTGGGTCAGTGCAAATATTCTCTTGGTGTCTCCTTCATGGGGTAGTTGACTCTCTCTTCCTTCTGTAGGTTTCTGCTTAGATTAAGTTTCTTTGGAAAGAGCCACAGATTGGGCCAGTAAGTTTTGGTTCTCATTCTTGAAGTCCAAAGGGTAGAAGCTACCTAAGAAGGAAGTGTGGTTTTCATACTGAGGGGGAGGGGGGGTAGAAAGTAAGACTACTGAACACTGAACACATCACCTCTAACCTCACATTTTACAGATAAAGAAACTGAGGTTCAGGGAGAAGTGATTTTTTTTTCCCTCCAAGTCACCTAGTCCTTGATCTGAGAAAGATGCAATTAAGAAAAATGTCAAGTTTGTCCTTACAATGTTAGGTCTCTTGTTCCTGCCCTAATGACACCTCTTGTGGGGCCTTTATGCTTCCTCATTAAGACCCATACATTATAAATGATCAGCCACTTAGAGCTTAGTTTAAACTAAAATGTGGCAGGATATATTTGTAGTATAAACTCACTTTAAGATGTGTAAGGCCTTATCCTTTACAAAAGACACCCTAGGAACTGCTGAATGGAGAGAGGAGAGGCATTTACTAGGTAAAATGATGTCTCCCAAAATTCTTAAAAGCCTGGACACCAATGTACTACTCATCTTTCCCTACTGAGCACTTTAGGATAACACTTCAGGATATATGAATGCCAGCTTAAGAAGTTTTGTTGGTTTTCTTAATATTTTCTCAAAATTCCAATTGACAAAGTTATTGAACTTTTTTGATATAATTAGCTACTCAATAATGACCAAGGATATTCTCAAGCAAATGTTTGAACCCTCCATCACATGGCACCCATCTGTCAATATAAAGCAGACCACATGTAACTTACATGTCAGGTTCCAAGCATTATGACTGTGTCCAAAATACTATCTTTTCCCAGTAAAAACCAAAACATGCTGTGAGTATAGTACCCTTCCCAGGTAAACCTCAAATTGCTCTTTGCCTCATCTAAGGAGATCAGATTGTGCCAAGCTTGCCACTGTTGGAAGTCACTGTGTTTGAGCTCCTTTTACCATTCCACTAGCTAATAGAAAAATTCAAAACTTCAGTTCAAAGTGCTTTGGAACAGTCTGCAGAGAGTTCAGAACCTTATAAGACCCAAACCTGAACCGGTTTCCTTAACATCCGCAGTGGATGTTGATAGTCCTCTGGGAATTAATCACAATCAGACTACAAGAAAGATCGAGGATAAGAGTGATGAAGTTAGGGCAGAGACATGAAGAAGATCTTTCCTTAGGGTTTAAAGAGAAAAATATATTCAGAACATCAATCTCAGTAGCCTAGGCTGACAGATGATGTTTTAGGAAATAACCATCAACAGCAGGGAAATAGTTTCTTTAATTGTACAATCACTTTTGGAGCTATTTGGAGTTGTCTGCTTAAACTCTTTTCAAATACAAACACATATACACACCCACACACATTTACTGAGAGCAAATACCCATTGCTATAGTTAATGGAGTGAAATACAGCTGAAGTGGGACTAGGAGAGCAGCAGGGGAGAAATTGTGGAAGCCAAGTTAACTGCTCTGATGCAAACTGACTTTTTTGGTCTTTTCCAGCCAGACCATATATTACTGTGCATTCTGTTAGGATGGGATGCTCTCTGTGGTGAATGCACTGTATAGGATGTAAGGTCAGCAAAATGCGACAACTGAGGTTTCCTTTACCTCTTTCAATTCAGGAGTTTCCACGTTCTACACCTTAGTGTACTAATAACTGCAACATTATGGGACATTACGATTACTCTGTATTTGCCAAGATCCAGTCCTCACCTAGGCTTCTGCTTGGGAAAGAGGGATTCCAATATGAGAATTGTGTCAAAAAATGGGAAGATGTCACAAAACGGCCACCACCATGATCAAGAGCTAAAAGGATTGATTTATGAGGATGGATTAAAACAACTTAATAGAGTGGCCAAATCATGACCCAACTCCATAGGACTGTCAACACTTTGAAGTTAGAAGGGGCTTTTGTAAGCAGGACATTTCAAGGATGTAAGAGGTCATGAAAGGGAGAAAAGAAAAGAGCTTCACCTGCCTGGATGTGTTGCATACAGGGCTAAGACTACAGCAGGTTAGCAAGTCAAGACTTTAGGTTTCTCTCCTCAAAGTGTTAGAGTGTCTCTTTGGGGGTGAAACACACAATTCTAGAAGGATGCTAAATGTCAGGGCACAAAGGTCTCTTAGAGAGCCAAAGGTCTCTTAGAGAGCCATGTGAGAGGGGCTAAGTGATGTGATGTCATAGGTCTTTCCAAATCTCTAGTATCTGTGATTCTGTTATTTTTTGAGTCATTATTTTTGTGGGTCTTTTTTTCAAATTCATTATGAAGACAAAGTCTTTAATTTTAATGCCAATATGTGCCATCAAAATCCAGAGAATCTCTCTGACAGTTTATTTACAGACTCATCAAAATAATTATTTCAGCCACTTAAGAAGTACAGTAATGGTAATCTGTACATCCTAATAAAGGCACTCTGCACTATAAAAAACAAAACAAAAACACCCTGAGACATAACTTCTTTTCTAGTTAAAATGTGAAACCTGACATTTAATGATGTCAGTTCCATAATAGTCATTTTCTTAAGGGGAAAATGTATGTTGGCATACATGCAAACTTGCCATACTTCCCCATTTTCTTGCTCTATTTTTGTGATTACTGTTAATATAAGGAATGAAGATTTAGTACCTACTGATCAGCGGTAGTTAAATGAATATTTTTTCTAATTAAAGAGCTTATCAGCATAATTCAAATATGACAGGGAAAGAACAGAATAGTACAGGAATTACACAGAGAAGATTGGCTTTTGAATCACCGGTCTTGGACAATCTTTCACTACTGATTTACTACATTGTTTTGAGCGTGCAACTTAATCTCACAGTGCTTTTGTTTCTTCTGAAGAGCAAAGAAGAAAGGAAGCTGCAGCAGCATTAGCAGCCATTGTCAGTGTGGGAGATGGGATTTTCCTCTACAACCTTCTGGAATTTCCCGAGGATAAGCAAGCTCTTGCGTTAAGGGCTTTTGAGCTACTTACACTAGTAGGAAAACAAATCTTACCTACTTAAAATTTTCCTGTATTTAAGACACTTCAGTGGATATAGTAGATACTCAATAAATGCTCCACTGAACCAAATTACCAATAATTTCCCCAGCAATCATGTCAGCTTAGAATATGCATTTTTGATAGTTTAACCTTACTGTCAGAGAATGGTATTCTTGGAAGCGAACAATAATTGTAATTCTTT
Organism: Spilogale gracilis; assembly: GCA_004023965.1. Classification (NCBI taxonomy): domain Eukaryota; kingdom Metazoa; phylum Chordata; class Mammalia; order Carnivora; family Mephitidae; genus Spilogale; species Spilogale gracilis. Next base: position 20,723 of record PITA01019373.1, on the reverse strand, counting down.
TTCCTAAAGGGAGCATTAAATTTGGATGCCAAAAGTCTGTGCCATTTAGCAAACAGAAATATAGTAGTCACTCATTCATTTTTTTTTTTTTTTTTAGGTGCAAGGCTTTGTGAAAATAAGTACAGAACTTTGTAAAAATAATTAGAGAGTTCTGTTGGTTCCATGCTGTGGTCAATCCCATGGAAGAAATGGGAAGAATGGAGGTCAATGAAATTTCTGATTCTAGAATATATGTAACACAATCTAAGTCACCCTCTGCTGAGAGAGAGGGTTATACTTTAGCATAAGAATAAATGCAACCACTTATCCTCCCTCTAGAAGTGGGAACAGAGAGGTCAGAATCAGAACGGAATCTCACTTGAAGAAAGACTTTTTTGAATATGCACAATACATGTGAATTTTTACATCAGGGCCCTTTGAAAACCTGACCAAATAAATGGAGAGCCCTAATCAATGTTAATAACCATCTCAGAAACCAACCAACTCCTTCTTTAAGAGCGATGTTGATACACATGCTAAGGGAATGGGGGTAACTGAGGTAGATACCAAGCTAATCCTAGTGACAAAATTATTGCCCTTAGTTTGCAGATGATTAAGACATATTTTCTTTCTTGAGGGTTAAGGGGTAGATTTTACATGTATGAGCTGTTTTCACTCTACATCGGCTTCAGATATAGTCTGAGAGGGGAAAAAATCCAAAGTACCTTTGAAAATCTTATTGTCCTTCTTTGTAACCTCTTTATGCTGAATATGAAAGAAATTAAGAATTATTCTCTTTGAATTTAACTTCTAAAAAGCCAGTATCTTTCCTTTCCATTTCTTTACATTTACATGGACTTCTTTTGTTGCTCTGAAATTAATGACACTTATGCCTCTTTTCTCATGATTTTTCTAAGTAAACATTGTATTTCTATGATTTTGCTTTTGAACCTATTTTCAGTGTAGTTTTCTTCATTTTAAGTACTTTGTGATGTCATGTATTATTGTAGATCTACACATGTTTGAGTGACCTTTTCAGTCAGGGTTCAACCAAAGGCAAATGAATCATCAGAGATCTAGCTTGCAGTGGGACACAATAATTTTATTTCACTTATGTTAAAAACAAAAAAGGAAATCAATTGTTTCAAGAAAATATAACATCACTTGTGTAAAATAACAGCCAATCCTTACAAAAGAATACACACACCTTTTTTTTTTTTTTTTTTGGTACCCTCTGATGGATACCACCATCAGGAACTGGGGTATGGGAAATTGAAGACCCAAATATGTCATTTACTGATAGAAATTATTTAGGCTCCCTTTTTAACGACTTGTCATAATATTAGACAATGTGAGTAAAAGAAATAATTTACATTATGAAAAACTCAGCAAACAAATTCTGTAAATAATATATGCTGAAGAACAGTGTGTAGCTCTAGCAGAATATTGCTTAGAGAGATTTTGTTTAAAACATTTATTAGAGGCATATATTACAGTATATCATTTACTGGCTAGAAGCCATGCAATATGTGTCTTTACAAAAAAAAAATTACCTTGTAATATGAGCCCCTCCAAGGCATAATTATATAATAAAGTTCTTATTGGGAAAACTGGAAGTAGGCCAAGGCTTGTCCAAATATAGTGAATGTCAGAGCCAAATTTATTATCCTTAGCTATTAACAGGAGAAGGCAGGTTTTGTTTACCAAGCCTAATTCTCTCCTAATTACAGCCACTATAAAATAATTACTATCCATGGGATAACAACACAAGACAGAGTGACTAACAGAAGAAACTGCAGGGGTTAGAAAACAGAGTGCAATTCTGTGTCATTTTGAACAGCTTGTGTACTGCCGTGAACAAATTAACGGACTTCATTAAGGAATTATGTTTTAAGAGTGGCTTTGCGGTGAAGCAGTAAAGCAATTAATGCATCTTATTTGGTCCTAGATCTGAGTTGTCGTGCAGTTGGAGACAGCAACTAAATTTTTTTTTAAATTTTTGATGTATCAGGTTTAATAGGATTCAACCACATTACTGGGCAAGATGGTTAATGAGTGTAGAGAAAAGACTCTATTTTGGACAAATGATATCCAGCCCCTGCTAACTTGTTCCGTCTTTATGAGCAGATTTCTTACCGTGGTGATTTTAATAATCTACAGAAGACAAATGCCAACTTTTATCTAATTCCATTTCACAACCTACCCTTATGTCCTAAACTCTGTTGGATTAGACTTTTGATGAAAGGTGTAGTTTTCAGAAAGGCAAGAAAAATATATCCATTTGAGCCACAAAATTGGGAACTTGAAATATTATTTCAATATTTCATATTTGCTTTCCACACAAATCAAAACGGAATATTATCCAGTTGAAACATGATGCTTCATTAAATTCTCAATGTTTCCCGTTCCCACATTCCCTAACCTCTTCCATCTCATCACAGAGCCCCAGAGGTGGGAAGAAGCCTTGCTGTAGATCTCTGTACCCTTGAAATACATGCACCAGAATCAACCACTATTCTTACTCCTTGTGCACAATGGCAAGGGGAAAAGGTCAAGCTGTGCCTCTTGCTGGTTCTGTGTCTTTTCTCTCACACACACCCCAACCCCACCCCTCTCTGTAAAGGGTCATTTCTCCCTGCAGTAGGAAAAATGCTTCTGTTTTGGTGACTTGGTGAACACGTACAAACTCAGCACACTTGGGGAGTCTGTTTTAGATACTCCTTTTAATAGGCCTCCAGATGGCCACATAAAAGCAAGAGGATTATTATAGCAACTCCCAACCGGGCCATTAGAGATAAAGGTGGACCAGAGTTTCCTTTAAAACCATTTTTTTTTTTTTGAGGAATATATGATCTGATCATAAAAAAAAAATCCTCAATATAAAAGTAGGGGAAGAAGTTCTTCATCCAGAAATTCATTTTGGTATTCTAGTTCTCTCCACAAATGTCCCTTATGCAAATAAAGTCATTTGGTTTAAAGTTAGAGCACCAAAATGTAAGATTGATTTGTTTCCAACAATTTTTTTTTTTTTAATTTAAGAAGCCTTTTCCCTCCTCTTTTTTATTCTCCAGACACTGAATGTTTCTATAAGGAACTAAAGTTAAGAAAAGAATACACAATCAAGAGATTCATGAAAAAAAACATTTCATGTGGAAAAGAAAATATTCTATCATAATATGTATCATATACGTATATCACACATAGATATCCCATATGTATGTATAATCACCTCCTCATTGTCCAATCAGTTGTAGGAGTGTCATTGAGTGTCTCCTTTTTCTACTGCCAGAAGCCACAATAGCTCTGAGGTTGAAAACAGGACTGGCTAGCCTTACATAGTACAATCATGGTTGCCTCTTTCCTACTGTCTCCTTTTTGTATTTTCAAAATTGTCCAATAAGAACATGTCAATTTATTTTTTAAAATTTTTGTTTTGGACACCACCACTCACCCCCACAGCCCTCCTACTACACATACACACTTCTGTTCACCAGAGGGCAAAGCAGGCATATGCCACCATTACCTACAGATTAGCCAAGTTTTTCTCCATTCAGTCCCATGATAGTTTCACTCTGAACTCCTCCCAGATCCTAGGATTCTAGAGTGAACTTGTTGGCTTGCTTAGTTTGAATGGTGGCCTTTCATCTTTTCTCATCTCTCCTTGGGAATGTGAGAGAAAAGTAGGAAGAGAGGGTATTGAGAATTACTAGCCAGTTCCATTTCAAACTGGAAGCTTCCTTTATCATTCTCATTATTGCTGTGAAATATTTCAAACACATAAAGTACAGAGAATAATGAACAATCATGTTCACTAAGATTTAACAAATATTAATGCATTATAAAAAGTTTTACATAGTTGTTTGAAGTCTTTTTTTTTCCTAATGAAATGTTACGGAGGGTGTTGGAAACCCACTTTGTCCCCTCAACAGATGTTATGAAGCTCATTTACTCCATTTTCCCATCTTCCTAAGGGTCAAATACCCACTCTCTTAAAATTGGTATGTAACTTTCACATCCATGTTTGTGTATGTTTACTACCTATGTAGATGCCCATAATAATATACTGTCCTATGATTTTAAACTTACATTAATGACATCACTCTGCCCCTTGCCTTTTCACTCACCATTGTGTTTTCACGATTTATTTGTGTTGATGCATATAGAATTGGTTCGTTTATTTTAATTGCTATATAGTTTTCCACCATGAATACAAATATAACACAGTTCATAGATGTGGTGTGTTCAACTGGGAACAAGGCCACCTGTGTTGTGTAAGTTAGGGGATGAAGGAGAAGAATCTTTTCCTTTCTGGCTTGTAGTGTTTTAATTGTTAACTAAAAACCTTTGTTGTTGTTTAAAACCACATTTTAAAATTTTACAAAGTTTTGTAAAATGTTACAACGACAGGGACAACACAATGAGCCTTTCTAATAAATTACACCCCTCCTTGGAAGAATTCTTTCTTTGGCAGTCCTGTAAGCATAAATGCAGAGAGACCACAATAATGTCTGCCACAGTGGTGGAGAGAAGTCAGGATGAAGGAAGGCAACTTCTACCATGACTAGTAAAGGCTAGAGCCACCAGAAACCATATATGCTCTTCATAATGAATGAAGAACTTGGTCCATAAACCTTTAAAGCTTATAGCCCAGATTCAGTTAATTTCATAAAAACAATGCATTGACATGGTGGATGGTAGAGACATGGCAATGTATTGTGTAAATGATTCACAGATACTTAAATATTCTGAATTATGAATTAATGTGATAGATCCTGATGGCTGCTATGTCACTGCATTAGCTGCTGAGTTATATTATAAGTAGTGTGATATGTGGTATCAATCCAAGCATTTACAGCCTCTCTTTTGTCTTCATTTCAATCTCTCTATCTAATAGTTTAAAGACTTTTAAACTCCATTTAAAAAGTAAACACGATTATAAATTTGAAATGTTACAGTGCTATGAGATGTCTAAAGAAGGCAAAGATGGTTGACTCCAGGTCACTAATATCCATTTATCAGACATCAAGTGTAACACGTTGCATACTGAAGCATTGTTTAGTAGGAAGTAGGAACCAGCGGCGTTAATGCCATTATCAGCAACCTCTCTTCTCAGGGATTATAATTTTTCAATACACCTGTTCACTATGGTCAGCTCTAAACACAGGTAAAATAAACATCAACCTTCAAAACATATTTCAGGGAACATGGGGCAAAAATAGCCTTGCAGAAATTTCTTTTCCATCAACCTGCCGCAGGGTCCGAAATTCCCTTCATTTGGAATCGTAATTCCTTTGACCTGAGGCATTTTTATTTAGAAGAGTTCATAAAGTGAGATAAATATAATTAAGGAAAATAGCACATTAAACTTGTATCATTCATAGATCTTGGTAGGAATATGTTCATATGAGTTGTTAACCAGTTACCTAACAATAGCTTGGGGGAAAATGGAATAGTTCACTGTCCTGTTTTGATGGGTGAAGAGAAGAAAAATCTATGCTGTAAGAAGCTGTCTGGTGGGATTTTGAAGTAAAGAAGAATAGGGGACCAGAAGAAACGCCAAATAGTGAATGCCTTGGAAGTTGAGGAGAGACAATACTGAGAATTGAGAAAAGGGCATTGAAGAAAAACTGTGTGTGTGTGTGTGCGCGCGCGATAGCTGTGTACATGAAAAGTACCTACTTTAGGATTTTGCCCTGGCTAAGCCTTTCTGTGCACAACTAAGTCTTGTCCTTTCTTACACACATATTATTCTGCCTTTACTCTAATTTAAAACTCAAAAAAGAAATTTCCTTAGCACCTCAAGACATACTTTATGAACTAACACATACCTCATGGCCTGTACAAGATGTGTTTTATTTTTTTTCTTCCTTGAGTGTTTATCTCTTTTTATTTTATTTTATGCTTTTTGGCAACTAAAGGAAATACTCATACAATTTTAAAATGCTGATACTGCAGAACTTTTGTGTTTGCTGGAAGACTGTTTGCACAGATCATGCTTCAGGTAAACACCAAGCATGTTTGTATTTGGGTAGGAATTAATTCAAAATATTTGCTTCATAAACAATACAGTCACCTATTTGTTTGCTCACAATCACGCCTGGAACTTGGTTCCAACCAGCCACTTTTATATAAGCGACAGGCCACTTTTGACGCGTCTTTGAGATACTGAGCTAAATTTGCGGAATTGGGATCAGTTTCCCCTAAGAAAAACATCAACGTCAGCAGCTGACCTTGGTTGACTGTTTACCAAATTCCAGCCACTGGGAGGCAGTATTGTGTGGTAGTTTAAGTCGAGTTTTGGTGTCTAGTCAAGGGTTCAAGTCTAACTCTAACATAAATGTGGATCAGTTAATCTAAGCTTTCATTTTTTTCATCTTGAAAAATGGGATAAAACTCACTTTTATTTTATGCTGTTATGAAGATTAGATGAGATAATGTGTGTTAAGTGCTTAGCATATGGCTGGTGTTCCTAAAACCCAATACATCTAATCTTTAGGTGAAAACATGGATCTAGTCCAACCTGCTGATGTTTTCTCCCCTCTTATACACTCTCCTAACCTCACACTTTCCTTTCTTAGAGATGGGTGTCATGGGCCCGGCTGAAGAAAGATGTTAGTATTTAGGAGGAAAATCTCTGGCATCAAGCCAGGGCACCAACCACATATTTTGCTGAGTGCCTCACATTGACATTCATATCCCAACACTTCTCTAGGGCTAGAGTATTTCCCTTTCATCATTTCCTCTGTTATCTTTTTCAATGGCAACTGTACTAGTCCGAGCGTTCTCTGGGCATTTCTCCTACTGGTAAGAACATGATGTTGTTAGAAATGATGCGGTTCCAGAGTCTAGCACATCACTTAATAAATAAAACTTGATATTCCTCAGGTAGTCCCTATTCTTTGTATTCCTCTCCTTGAATTTATTGTCTCCTATTAAACTTAATTATTCAAAGTAACAAATGGATATTTCACTAAGGAGTCTTTGGTAAATATATCAATTTGTTTACGGAGCCACACGGAAAAACTCTTTTCTGGACACTTCATTAACATTTCAGACATCACACAGTAGTTTATAGTTCTTGAGATAGAAAACACTTTCAAAGAAATCCACTGTCCCAGCCACATGTGGAACCTTTATTGTGGAATCGACACTTGCCCCTGTGTCCAGCATAGTCACAGATTTCAATTTCACTGCTTACATCCAGTCTTTGACAAGCTATTTTGATGACTTCATTCACAAATTGTTTTCCTATTCTCATCAATCATTGACTCTTAAAATAAACTAGTCCATAGATTCTTTGGGATCTAGCCAAGTTTCACTGTATCTTTATCTCTCAAGAAAAAAAAAATAAACTAATGGTAGTTCAAAAGTCATGTTTAGGAGTAAAGTTTGTTCTCAACCTTTAGAGTTTGGACACTTTTTCAGTTGGTTAATATATGATGAGCCTATATTCATAAAGATGTCACTGATCATCAGGTTCTTCCCAAGATAAATCCTACAGTAAATTCCTCTCGACCTGTAAGTAAATGTATTGCATGTTCTGCAATCGTTTCATTTGCAGATGAAGGGTTCTTGTATCTGCCCTTAACTTCTCTGGGCAGAAATTCAGAAGCAGAGCTCTGGCCTGTTAAGAGGCACAGCTGTACCCTGCAGGTAGAATGAAAAGGTCCTAGATGAGGTCTTGAATGCGTGTCCTTACATGCTTCACACTGCAACCTAATGTGCAGCCATGGACCACCCCACCTGAGATAATAAATGAGAAATTCTCAGGGCTGTTGAGCACTTTGCAAATTTTCACAGTGAATCAGCACAAACTTAGTTAGCACAGGTGTTCGCGTAATTGTGATTCATTGGAAAAATTCTCAGTGCTCAATAGCCCTCGCACTTTTCCCTCCTAGGTGCTGGTTGAGTATGAGTATATTGTGGGGAAATGTGCCATGATGTTGGGCTCCACTGGCTCTTGGCTAAAGGGTGTTGGGCTGATAAAAAAGAACTGTTAAATGTGTCCAATTCTCTTGGCCCATTTGCTTAAGTTTCTGAAACTGGAGAATGACATGCATTCAATAGTTCAATAGAAAGAAACCAAGTCCAACATTAAAAAAAAAAAATCCCTTCTGATATTGGATAATATTAAGACTTTTTCTGAAGTTATTTTAAAAATCATTAAATCTCAAATAATGTAAAGTTTTCATTCCTCATTTTTCTTGCATTGTAGTTGCCATCTTCCAGGGAATTGTGCTCGGTCCCATCTAATTGCCAGTTCTGCTCATTTCTTAAGGTTGGCCACCATTTAGAATATTACTCAAAGGTAATCATTCTGAACTAGTGAGACAGCTCATTCAGCAATCAGCCCCTAGTATCAGTCTAAGCTTGTCTGTTTACAGAGTTAAACAAAATGACCTGATACAAGATTTGCATAGTCTTTAATGCAATGAATTAAATAACTGGGATTTTAAAAAACTGATCATATAGATAATGAACATTGATTAGGCTCCTACATTGTGCTTGACTTCATGGTAAGTACCCTGAATTTGAGGATAAAGTAAAAGAGAAAGCATCTGCCTATGCTTCATGTATGATCTATGATTTTTTTAATAAACACTGAATCAAAAGGACTTCAAATTTTTATGGTTTCCTTTATTGAAAATTACTTCAGCAGGCTTGCCTGTTTCTTATTCCTGTGTCCCTGCCTACACAAAAAACTGTCTGTCTTCACAGTATCTCCAGAATTTCTCACGGGAAGTGATCACATAGATCATACTTTCTATTTCTGTTAAACTTTCACTAATTTCTTTCAAGTAATTGTTGTATAGGTCTACGCTGATTTGAGTGGATCTATAGACTTTTCAACTCCTTCCTAAGGAAAGAGCAAACACACACTTCCATAAATTATTTCAAATGATCAAGTAAAGATATAAACTTAAGCACAGAGGTGAAAACCCTCACTGGTCTTTTTACTACCTCAAATCTAGAACGTACCTAGTATCATCACAAAGGAAGGTCCATGTCTTTTATTTCTTTATTCTGAAATACTGCAGCTCTTCAGAAAAATGGATGTTTCTCCATTTTCAAATAGAGAAACAGAGCATTAATACTGACAGAAATCTCAAATCTTTCCTCAGCTATCTCATGTTCCCAAATGAGACACTAGACTAATAGACACAGATGCTTTAGCCCCCCATTCTTGTACTGTCCCCTATTCTTTTCACCTGCAGTGGGTGGACCAGGGTATCACTAGGATTCCAACTGTCTGAAGTGGAACAGAATTGTATGACCTTAATGTCTCCTTTTCTCTGAATTCTTGCAAACTTACTAAATCCTACTAGGTCTCTCTAGATTAGGAAAGCTATTCCAAAAAGAGAGGTAAAAAACGCATCTGAAATAGAGCAACAGTTTCATGAAATTTCATATTAAAAAAAAATCAAAAAGGAAAAGGTCCAAAAATAGAGCACTTACTAAGGAACTAAAATGTTTAAATTGTATTTCTAGAAGATTCTGTCTTTCATTCTTTTTTTCCTAATAATTTATTTTATTTTATTTTTTCAGTGTCCCAAGATTCATTGTTTATGCCCCACACCCAGTGCTCCATGCAATACGTGTCCTCAATACCCACCACCAGGCTCACCCATCCCCCCAGCCACCTCCCTTCCAAAACCCTGAGTTTGTTTCTCAGAATCCAGTCTCTCATGCTTCGTCTTCCCCTCTAATTTACCCCAGTTCACATTTCCTTTCCTTCTCCTAATGTTCTTGATTCTCATCAGGACTTAGTTTTGAAAGAAGAGGGCATGGGAAGTGCAGCGGATCCCCGTAGAAATACACAGAAGGTATGCTACTCTTGCCCCTGTAAGTGTAGGAGGATTAACAGATGAAAAATCATTCTCCAACTTAACAATGGGACAGAGAGAGGAAATTGGTCCAAAGCTAATGAATAACTTTTGAATCCTTAGATAAAATATTAATATTTATGGATAGATGTGCACAGAGAATCTTTAGTGTAGAAATTGTAGAAACCTACTGTTGCTAATAGTTGTCCGAGCCCTTCACTGCCCACAATATCTATTAAATTATGTTCTCTAAAATCTACATGTATCATACTGAAATATATAGACCCTGTCTAAATAGTAAATAATATCTGAAGCCCAAACAATTAGCAAACTCATGAAGTCAGTGGAATATTATTTTTCTTTTTAAGATCTGGTGCAAACCAAGGAAGGTTCCATTCTGGATTGTCTGTATGTATGGGCCAACCTCCAGACTGCTACCTTTTATGGTCAAGATCAACTTTTTTATTGTAAGAAGTTAACTTTTAGTGACTATCTAAGCATATGACAGTATTTGTGAACCACACAGATCACTGCTAAGAGATGCAACTTGAATTATATTTGAAATGCCTCTTCATTCATTTACATTTTATTATTGTCATCCTAAGACACAAATGTTTAGATTTCTGCTCAGTAGTGTAAACAGACTTCTCGGATTTGTTCAGTCTTGATTCCAAACTGCAGACATTACTTGATGTATTATCTTTAATACTGAGAGATATACTATTCCATCCTTAAAGCTATGTTCAGGATGTTTTTCAGGCCTGAAAACTAAATATTTATAACATTTAGTTTTAGATCAATAAGACCTCTTTCTTCTTTCCCTGTCTCTCTTTCTCTGTCTCCCTTATCTCTCAAGACCATCATGAGTGCTAACCTATGTGATGATTCTGCTATTCTAGTGTTATTCTACAATTCACAAATAAGGCACTTCTCATCCTTAAAATTTGTCTCCAAAATATTGCAGCTTTGTTCTGATATTATCTCTGTGTCTAACTTTAGATAACTATATATCTTTGTTTACAGTTCTTTAGTTGGATATAACAAGTTTTGTATTGGCCACTTCAATAATACATAAATGATCTTTATAAGAAATAAAAGAAAAAACGGATGTACTCTTTCTTTTCTGGAGTGGGATACTGGCCTTGGATATCACTAAGACCTATGGGGAGTATATGGGGCGCCTGGATGGCTTAGTCATTAAGCCTCTGCCTTCAGCTCAGGTCCTGATGCCAGGGTCCTGGGATAGAGCCCGGAATCGGGCTCCCTGCTCTGTGGGAAGCCTGCTTCTCCCTCTTACTCCCTCTGCTTGTGTTCTCTCTCTAGTTGTGTTTCTCTCGGTCAAATAAATAAATAAAATCTTTAAAAAAAAATACCAGTGGAGTATGTTAGAAATAACATACTTTAAAAAAGTCAAAAGTCTGGGGTGGGGGAGGGGAGGAAGAATGCCTAGAGTTTGCAACATTTTTTCTTGTGCTAGTCTCCCTGAGAATATATTAAAAACAAAATAACCTCTCTTGGTTCTGGGATACTTTTGCTATACCCTTGCTGAAGGCAGTGGAATAGACCAGATGGTCTCTTGAGTTCTCCTCCAGCCCTCTCACACCCTCATACATTGTCAGAGTACAAGAGATCCAACTTTATTCCCATTTTGAGGAAGGAGTTCTTGTAGGGTGGCCCCTTTTCATCCAGATATTGTCTAAGCTGCATTAACCTGCTTCTATTAAGGAGAACTGTATTTCTGTGGTATTAGAAGAAAAAAAAAACCCTCTGCATCAGATTCAAATGTTTTCCAGATCTACTGGTGGTAATTGACATAATTCATTTTAATGAGTTAGAAGTATTTGAAGAGCTTTCAGTGAAAACATGTGGGGCTGCTCTATAAATTCCTAGGCTTTTAGGAAACCCTCCCCGCCCCGTCTCCAGTGTTTCTACATTTGCCATATCCAGTAAACTGATAAACAAAAATGATTTATTGTAAAATAGTTATAAGTAAAGAAATGTCCTCTGAGGATACAGTAATTGTTTTCATTTTCCTTTCCCCAGTGCCAGTGGTATAATAAAATGCTAATAGATGCAAATTATGCATGATCTTTAATGCATACTAAAGAGAGACCATTTAAAAATCAGGTACCTTTTGTTGGTGAGTAAGCAGTGGAATATTGTTTTCTTTTTAAGATCTGGTGCAAACCGCAAAGGTTCCTTTCTAGATTGTCTGCGTATACAGGCCCACCTTCAGACTGCTACAGTTAGACATTCCAGAGGAGGGGTGGAGGCAGAATAGGGGGAGGAGAAGAGGCAAACAAAAACATCTTTGACTCCAAATGATTCCACAAGGAAACCTTGGAAAGAAAAACAAGCCTCGCCCCAACTGGGCAGCCACTGTGACTTAAAGAAGAGAAAATTGAAATACATGAAAAATCAATGAGGTAATAATTAAATTGTGGGGCACACCATGCAGCCACTTGGACACTCCATGCATTTGGTAATGGAGATAGGGAACTAAAGTCATCAGTAGTTAAGAGGGAGCAAAGAACAGCCCTCATCTTGAAGCTAATTTCGTGATGAGACACTAAAAAACGCATACCTGCTACAGTACAGCAGGATATTTATAGGAGGTTAAAGATACAAATTAAAGTCCAGGAGCCTATACATTCCTGATTACCCAGCATTCTTAAATCAGTCCTCCTCAGTCTCACACCTGGGGTCTCAGCTGCAGCATAGCTGTCATTTACGCTACCCATGGCCCACGATTGATGACAGTCATTCGCTGATGAAGCTGTATACATCATTTCTGTCCGAGCTGCACTGGCCAGATGGACCCTGACCATCCATCGCCTGTCAGGGACGCATCTGTTCACACTGCTGCTAGGGGTACTAACAAGTCATTGGCTTTCCAAAAGGACAGTGTCAGCTGCATAGGGCACAACATAAAAACTGGTGTTGTTGGGTCTTTCTTTCTTTCTTTTTTCTTTCTTTCCTTTTTCCTTCAAATCAAGGAATATTTTTTTTTTTCCTCTTAACAGGGATAGACTGCATTAACGTTTTTAAAAAGTAGAGTAGAGATATCCAAAATATCAGACCCTTTATTAACTTCATATTGATAAAACAAATTGGTTTTCTTTCTGAACTTTGTTGTTCTTGATGATGTTGTTAATAAAATACCATCCAGTTGAGATGATGATATTAAAATGTTTGTGAAGATCTGGGAGGTTTCATTACCAATATTTGTTTTTTATTATGAAAAGTCATTGATGTTTGTGTACTGTTGTGTTCCAAACCTAGGTTTATGTTACTTGTTTTACTTCTTTGTAGTAAATACAATAATCTCACTGACTGAAATCAAATGTAATCCAAAGAAAAATTTGCAATACATTTCCATAAATCCAATCAATAACAAGACAGTTCTAATCCAAAGAATGTTCTTTAATAAATTTCCATAAATCTAATCAATAGTAAGAAAGTTCAAGTTTGGTGAAGATCATGTTTTCATGTTAATTTGTTGCTACTTTAAAATGTGTTTACAAGGAAGGAGTTGTTTCATCATCAGGATGAAGCAGTACCTATGATTTAATTAGTTCTTGCGTGTCAGGAACCATCTGGGCACTTTCCTTATATTTTCTGGACATTTTCCCTTCATTTGCTCTTCATATCCCTATGAGGTAGAACTCTTAATTCCCACTTTCCAGATCAAGAAACTAAAGAATAAAGAGTTCAAGGATCTACATGTAGTGTTAGTGGAAGAGCTGGGATTTGAGCCCAAGGTAGTTCTGACATCAAAGTCCAGAGGTTAATTTCTTTTTGATTTGAGCGCCTAAAAATGATCTTCAAATGTGGATCAAAATAGTCAGTACTTCCCAGCTTCCCAATATGTTTTCTAAGTTCTTACTTTTGTTATAAAAATAAAATTATTTTGTCTTGGCTGAAATTTAACAAGAGGGATTTAAAATGAAGCAAGAATGAGAACATGCATCAAAATCAGACAATTAATTGGTTTCTTTTTAAAATTAAAGACAGAATTTACATTTTAAAATCTACTTTGTGATGTAGAGACATGTTTCAAAAAGATTCACAATAGACACCCACAGAAATGTTTTAAAGTGAATAAAAGTTTAAAATCTACTCAAAACGATGTTGAAGAAAGCAGAGCATGTTGGCATGACCAGTCTTCAATAGGAAAGCAAAGCAGAGGCAACTGTTAGAATGAACATGAAAGTGAATGGGTATTTGTAGAGATCCTTAAAATAAAATCACTTATAAGTACAAGTCTCGAGCACAACCTCTAGCTCTTTATTGCTTCAGTTTCCTGATTAAAAAAAAAGGGGGGGGGAATGCACACTTTTTTTTTCCCATCAATGGAATTGTATTTTACAAACTTGAGTAAAAACTTACTGTAAAAGAAAAGAGTCTAATTTTACTAGATGGAAAACTGATAAAGAAATGAGGCCATTTTCAAGGTCACGGGGGAGGTATTTCTATATTGGCAATGTGAGGCACAATGTTGAAAAATATGAGTGACTATAAACCTCATTTTGGCTGTCGGCTTTGGCAGCAGCAAGATATCTGCAGGGAAATTTCTCCATAATTCTCCATTTTGGCTTCATAAATTGGCAAACCACATGGTTTTTCTTGCTATGAAGGTCTTAACCTCCAATTAATTTACTTTGCTCTTTTTTCTTACAATTTTTCTTCCAGTAGAAATATGGTAAAACTTTGAAACAAACCTAAATTTCTTGATATCTTCTACTGTTTTAAGTCATGAGCAAATATATTTTTACAAAGAAAGTTTCTACAAATATCCATGGTAAGTCTATATAAATTAAATGCCATTCTTGGTTCCTCCTACATTCAAATATGAATGATCCCTCTAAAGGAATTTATAATCCCTGAAATGAGGAGATATTTACACATAACTACAAGCAAGCTAGAATGTCTTTAAATTGTAAAAACAAGGTATTATAAAATTTTAGATGAGATTTCTTACAGCTGAGATAGTTTTTTAGAAAAGGTTTTATGGAAGAGGTAGCATTTGAAATGTCTTTTTAAAAAATATTTTACTTTTAACTATTTTTTATCTCTAACATGGGGCTTGAACTCACAACCCCAAGATCAAGATCCACTGACTGGGCCAGGCAGGCACCCCTTGAAATGAATCTTGATGAATATATTTAGGAACTTAATTTGTGTCAGACAAAAGATGGTATCTCAGGCAAAGGAAACAGTTTTAACACAGGGCTCTAGCTAGAAAAAATCAAAGGTCAGAAGACGTAATAGTGAGGACACTAGCTTGTCTGTATTTGCATTTGTATATTACTTACCTTAGATGCTTTGTTAATGTTTTCTAAATGTGTGAGTAAATGAATGAATAGTAAAAATGAGTCAAAATGTTTAAGAGTCTTGTTGTGTATACATGATTTAGAATTTACAAACCAAAAAACTCTATTGTGATAAGTAGGACACTACTCTTTTCAGCAATGCACATGTGTTAAATCCTCACCTTGGCACCCACGAATATGTACATGGTGAGAGGGGTTTTGCAGAAGTGTTAAAAGGTAGAGATCTTGAGATGGGAAGACTATTTTGAATTAATTATCCAGGTGTTCCCATCCTAATCAAGTTAGCTCTTAAAAGTGAAAACATTTCCACACTTGGTTCGGAAGGAGATATGACTGGACAAAACATGAGATAGGGATGACATTACTGGCTTTGAAGGTAGAGAAAGGGTGCCATGAGCCAAGAATGCAAGCCTCTAGAAGTAGGGGAAACCATGAGGAAAAAATAGATTCTCCCCTAGAATCTCTAGGAAGGAATGCAGCTCTGCCAACACTTTCATTTTAGCTCCATCTGACCCATGTCAGACTCTGACCTACAGATAATGAACGTGTGTTGTTTTAAGCCCCTAAGTGTGTGACCATGCATTAAGGCAGATACATCCCCTTTGTGTTGTTTGGGCATACCACAGTTTATAGGTCCACCAGGAGACTTTCAAACTTTGCATTGCCACCTGGGAAGTCAATACTGAAAATGTATATCTAAAATCTGGAAACAAGTTCTAGGAAGAAAAAGCTCATTACTAAAATGCATATAACATATCTGTGATTAAATTATATGATAGACTGAGATGTCTGTGTTAATTGTGTGTTCATTTTTCAATAATAAAATAAATACTGGCATATTGGGAGTTTTCAGCATTGATCAGGTTATAGTTTGGTCTTCTTTTGTTATAATTTTGTGATCTATTTTGTCTTTGATTAACTAGATTTCTTAAACAAAAAACAAACTTGACACATAAGTCAGCAGAATTACTGAGTTAGATTTTGTGGAACTGTGTCTCTTCTATCTTGCATATTCCACAATGACTGTGAGCACAGTTCAATCAAAAATTGTTTGATTTGAGTGATAAAGTCTGTACATATGGTTTAAACAATTGTGTTGTCCCATTATTCATCCTTTCAAAATAAATGGCTATTCAGTGTGCCAGTCTTTTGCTTATGTCTGGTTAACTTGAAATATAGTAAGCATTGTCCATGATGTAGCCCACCAGAAGTAGATAGAAGGTCAAGGATTTATCTGGTAGTTTGGGCAATATATATATGGTCATTACAAAGAGAACTAAAGAAATGTTTTTTTAGACTGATTTTTTTCTTCTGAAAAAATTAGGCAAAATTTAGAAAAACGAATACAGAATTTTGTTCTCAAGTGGCTTTTCATACATGGATTTGTCGTATTATCATACTGAGTAAGCAGGTGGGGAATTAATAGATTACGATTTTGTAAATAACTACTTGATAGAATCATTGCATCTGAAGTACTGTCTCTGAGTTTTCTGGACAGTAGCCTCCCGGCTCACACAGAGCAGGGCTGCTCGCAAATGTCTCTTTGATTCATTTGCTGTGCATACAAGGTTCTGTTTGTTGGGTTTTCTTTTCATTTCCAAATTTGTATGGAAGGAATTTCTTTTTTAACTTTCTAACACACAGGACTCAATTCCACTGTTCAATTATCTGCTTCTTCACCTCAGCATCACCACAGAGCAACTCTAAGGAGGAAAGTGAGACCAAGTCGGCTAGGCAAGACGTTGCATGTCATGATACTAGACTGAGGGGCCGAACATCCAGCTACTCCTGGGGCACGGCGGGAGCGTGGGGGAGAAGTGTGCGGCCCTGAGGGACCTGGGCAGACCTGCGGTTAATCTCCCATGGGAAAAGCAAACTCCAAGTCAATCACCAGAAGCACGTCAAAATATTCAACTAACCACATCCTTTTGTGTTTGTGAACCCTAGGGGAACACAATTTAACTTGGCCTTGTTGCAGTGGAGGTGGTCTTTTTACTTCTGTTTGCTTCCCTTACACAAGGCCTCTACCAGGAAAAGTCAGCCGCGTCTTCAACGCAGAGTGTGACTGGACACACAGGTAGCGGTGACTCTCTCATCTTACAACATACTAATCCAAGCTGTGCTCTGCTTCCATGGAAATGGCTCACTGCCATTTCTTATTTTTCATGTCGCTGAGGTTAAGACAAGAACCAAAACATAAAATGGACAAACAAAAGCCCCATAGCTTTCTTTTTTCCAGTTAGAATAAGGAAGTTCAATGACTTTAAATCATCCACTTCTTTCCACTCTTACGCAGATTTCTATTCTACCTCACTGGCATTATATTCAGGTCAGTTAAGCCCACGAAGATCACAGATGTTGAGGCAAGCAGACCTGGGATTGGTGCTCATTCTCTCAGGTACCTGCCACGTAGCCTGAATGAGACACATAGGCTTTCTGTGACTATTTCCTCAATTGTAAAAATGGGTATGGTTTCTAATTAATTTATTCATTTACTAATTCTTTAAATCAGTCTCACTCTCCTAGGCACTAGTGTCCTCAAGGGATTTCAATCTACTGGTTGTAGACTTTGAATCACTGAAATGGGATGCTGGGCGGCTCAATGGGGTAAGCCTCTGACTCTTGGTTTTTGGCTCAGGTCATGGTCTCATGGGTCGAGGGATGGAGCCCCAGGTCTGACTCCATGGTCAGCAGGGAGCCTGCTTGAGATTCTCTCTCTGCGTCTCCCCCTACTAACATGTATGCTCTCTCTCATTCTCAAATAAATAAATCAATCATTAAAAAATACAAACAGAAGGTAATCACTGAGGAAGTGTGAATGGGGCTGGGTGGAGAACAGCTCCCAAGTTCTATGTGGTTCAAGCACCGGGCTCTCCAGTGGCCTGCTGGAGTGCGGGCAGGATTGGGGGAGATAAGTAAAGTACCAGCACCCTAACAGGTAGTCAACAAATGTTCCTTCCTGATCCAGAGGATACTCTTAATTAGTTGGCACTGTATTTTTGCTTTCTCTTATGATGCTTCACAAGTGGATTTCTTAATATTTTGATGTCTCCTATTTTAAGATCCTGGCAAAATGAGACCACAGGTTACACTTTTCATATTAAATCTTTCACTTTAGCAGCCAAGACGTTAAGTTCTGGCCTCAGACGTCCTTGCTTAAAATCCTACCGGTGCCACCACGGGTCATTTGACCTTGAACAGCTTGCTGAGACTCTCTGTGTCTTTGTTTCTGGTTTCAGCAAATAAAAATAATAAATATTATTATTTATGGCTGGCTTAAAAGAGAAGTGTTAAGAACTTACAAAATAGGTATTATTTGCTCCTGTTATTATTATTATTATTATTAACAATAATTGTATTATTTTTTAAATATTTTATTTATTTATTTGAGAGAGAGAGTGAATGAGAGAGAGCATGATAAGGGAGAAGGTCAGAGGGAGAAGCAGACTCCTTGCAGAGCTGGGAGCCCAATGTGGGGCTCAATCCCGGGACTCCAGGATCATGACCTGAGATGAAGGCAGTGGCTTTACCAACTGAGCCACCCAGGGACCTCAACAATAGTAATATTGTTATTTACTCTCTTGCTTTCTCCAGCGTATGATATAATAAGCGCTGAGTGATCAAAAGTCCACTTTGTAAACCAATGGCATCCTTTGCTTTTATTCTTTTATTGTTGTGAGAATAGCAAAATGCCATTTGCAGATGATGTTCAGGGATTGGTTGAGGAGCAGGAACAGGGGATACGACAGGGTTTGTCCTACCTGCTGGACTCAAACTGAAGGTTTCTTTGAATCAGAAAGATCTTCTACTCTACTACAAACTCCTTAAAACCTGAACTTAACCTTAGTTATTCTTGTAACCAGAATTACTGTCATGGTGCTGGAAACTGGTAAGACCCTGAGCGGTTCCACATAGATGAGCATATCAGAGATGCCAAATAGTATTGAAGGGTGAATAGATGATTGAGTTAAAGATGATTATACTCAGAACACCACCACTTGAGGCTGGCAGTTCCCGAAGTAGCTCAATGGATCTCTAGAAAATCTCTGTAAAAAACATAAGCATTCTCCAGGACAGAGAATCCTATGGAAAGTTGCCAGGCAGGTTACTACTTGACCAAGAGGCATGAAACAAAAACACATACTGATGAAGGATGCAGAAGAAACACAGAACCTATAAACAAGTTTGAGAAGAACATGGAGCCTTACATCAGAAGAATCCGTACTCACATCTCATCTCCTCCCTGCTGCAGGTATCTTGATGATGGTTTTCTCATCTGCAAAACAGAGGAATTCAAATATGTTTCAAAAGACACAATAAAAATCAAAAGAAGCCTGCCAAGATGTAGCATAACCTGGTGGGTAAGTACCTGGCTTCTGGCCCCTATTTGGATGTAAATCCCAGCTCTGTCACTTAATAGCAGTGAGCGCATTAATTTCACTTCTCTGTGTGTCAGTTTTCTCATCTATAAAATGATAATAATGATAATAGAGTTGCTATGAGAATTAAATGGATAAATACAAATTAAGTTTCTTAAAACAATATATGTCACAGAGCAGGGTCAGAATATGTTGCTGTTCTTTTTTAAGCACTAGAACATAATTTAAGTATTTCTCTTTTATGGTTCTACCTGGACTACACCTTCTTGGTCCTCAAGTGATAAATAAGAACCCCAGAGGAAAAAATTCATTACCTTTGATTATTGGTCTACTGATTAGAAGGTCAACATTTGGGATCTGAAATAAGTTAACAATGTCCATAGTTATCAATAATATTTGTGTTTTAATTTAGACTATTTTTTCATTTTGTTTTTGGTGCAAGAAATGATGTAAAATCTAATGCGCTATCATTCTTAAAAGAAAGAAAGAAAGAAAAGCCTACTTTTCAAGAAATGCAACACCTAAAATGAGATGCAGTGAGATATATGCCATGAAATAAAAGAAGGTATGTCAGATGAGAGAATACGTATTTGCTCACAGTTTTCTAAGATGAAAATGTGATATCTGTCTGCTCACACTCTGTGCCAGAGAGATGTTGTTATCGATGAAAAGATTTGCTTTTGTTTTTGTTTTGTTTTCCTTTCCTCAACCAGTATAGAATATTATGTAGTTCCTTTTTCTGGTCATTTTAAAATACAAGAAGCAGAAGACTTGAGGCTTTAGAATCTTAAAATCTCATAGCTAAAGGGGATCAGAGTTAGCTCAAACCTCACACTGTATGGATGAGGTGGATTTACACTGTCTAACAATTTACTTTTCCTCGCTCATTTATTTATTCAAAAATAACTCCACAGAATTATTGATCACTATATTAATCAGGGATCTCCAGAGAAACTGAACCAATACATTGTCGATAGGTGGATGATAGATAGATAGATAGATGATAGAGATTTATTATAAGAATTTGATTAATGTGACTATGGACACAGACAAGTCCCAAGATCTGCAGTGCAAGTCCACAACCTGGAGACCAAGGAGAACTAATGATATAGTTATTTTTTTTTAATATTTTATTTATTTATTTGAAGGGGGAGAGAGAGAGAGAGAGAGAGAGAGAGAGAGAGAGAGAGAGAGAGAGAGATATCACA